>JAHZNE010000948.1:0-29240 GCA_027744055.1 Callyntrura sp. NNG-2020 | reverse complement strand
CTCCCCAAGAGCAATATAACGCTCCTCAGGAGCAGTATAACGCTCCCCAGGAGCAGTATCATGCACCACAGCCGCAAGAACTCCAATTTAATACTGGTCCCTCGCAAGAGCCCCAGTACAATACCCCCGCTTCCCAGCAACCGCTTGAATACCAAGAGCAACCTCAAGCTCAGCAGCAACAGTACACAGCTCCACAAATCGAGTACACTGTTCAGGAGCACCAACCCTACAATAATGTGCCTCAGCAGCAATACTCCAATCCCGTAGAAAGCTATTCCGCTCCCGACCACGGGAGTAGTTACGCTGGGAGTTCCCAACAGCCTACCACAGCTTTCTCGGGGGCGTACATTCAACCTGCCATAGACATTTCCTCTAGTTACTCATCTCAGTCTGTTGATCCTCAACAGTCGCTTGCGCCTTCAAGCTCATCAGCTGGAGTTAGTCAGTCATATCATCCAGGTAAACAAATAGGGTCTCGAGATGATATTCATGTTAACGATAATATTCATGCTACTGCTACTACCACAGATAACAATGATGATGCTTCAAGTACAAACACTCGCAACTCACCTGCTCATCCTAAGCGCCATATCAATAGTCAAACTAAAATGCGCCATCAGCGCCGTCGCCAAAATAACAAAGACACTAACAATAGCAATAGTCCCACCCTTGCTAACCCGGTTCCAATTATATCCACTCCATCTCGTGACATAACACCACCTCCGCCATTATCCACGCTTGCTCCCGAACCACCTAGCCCGTCACCCACCCCAAGTGAAAGTAAACTACCTAGTCAACTTACCATTTCCAGACGTCCTGATTTCATGCCTTCTCTTCCCCCTCATCGGGAAGCTGATCACGAAACCTTTCCACAGCACAGTGATCATCTTCCCGTTACCCCTTTAAAACGTCCCTATAACCACCGACCACCCCCACCGCGTCCTATGAGAAAAGTAACACCTCGTATTTCCTTCTCGCTTCATGCCCACGCCGTACTCCTTCCTCCCCATCGTCGACGTCCCCCGCCTCGCATACAGCTTTTGAAACCCACTAATAATCATCATAAGTCCGTACCTACTAGAACTAACCCAGGTTTCTTTAAACCCCGACTCTTTTTACCTCATCGAGGAAAGCATGTAAGAATTAATAAAAACATTAATAAGATTCGCCTCTCAAATCTCGGTTCATTAGCTCAGCCTAGCGAGCTTAGCTCTGCTCTTGTGTACAATCCTCCTTCTGGCCCTGGGTCCTCCAACCGACCTGCACTCAGTTACGGGACGCCTGACCAGGTCGGCTCTAAAGACGTTTTCAGCGTGTACGAAACTCTCATACTTCGTGGACGAGACAAAGGCTCGTACCAGCTGCCCTCACTGCAACAACTGACCGGACCTCAACAGACTGGCAACCGGCCTGACAATTACAATCCCTCTCCTAGTAATAACCCTGATTCCAATTATGGCGCACCCTTGCCACAAGATCCTTACCAATCTTCTTTCGTTGACACATCCCCTGTCAGCCCATCTCAGTCGTATGATAGTAACGCTAACAATAACAATAACAATCAAGCACCTGTAGGGCCCACCGAAATCTCATTCATTTCCAATAATCAAGTTGATCACCTCTCTTATAATAATCAACAAAATCCAACAGGGGCTGCTGCATTCCAGTCCGCCAATAATTACCAAGAACAAGTTAGTTTTCAAAGTTCTCAGAACTATCCTCAGTACAGTGCAGAGCAGTCAATAGAGCAGCAGCAAGTACAACCTTCTCCTCTGCCATCCTTTGGGGGAAGTTGCTGTTCTGACTTCCCTCCTCGTTCACAACCAGTGCCAAATAATGTAGTTGTAGGTGGACTTGAGACTGAGTATGGGCAACCCAGTAATGCAAACAGTGACCCTTATGCCACTTCCTCACAAAACCTGCACCCTGTTTATAGAAGACCTTCTCCCTCACCCACCACCCTCACACCCGAAGCACAGTCTGGAGAGATTAATGCAAGTAACGAGGACTCACCCGCAACAACTGCAGGCAAGTATTTCAACAACCCATCTCATCCACTAGAAGATTTTGTAGACGATGAAGAAATTGTAGGCGCAGAAAGTAAAAATCACGAAAAGACAAACTCGCATCATAATGGTATCGCCACCTTCGATGGTACTTCTCCTACCCAAAATTCCATTCTGGAGGAGGAGGAGTACCTGGGTACTGATGAGCAGGAGCAGGGCATTAGGGACCATCATTTAGTTAGTCAGGGGGAAGATGAACAGCTTGTCGAGGTAGGTCTTGTAGAAAATAGTAGTAGTAATGGTAATATTGAGGACTATAGTGCATCTGAGCGCTTAATTGTAAGCAGTACAACGTCCCCACAAAACCTTGTTAGTAGTAGCGGCGCAATCATTACCTCCACCTATCCCTCCCCAACGGTTAAATCCACTGGTAGCCCAACTCCCACTTCCTCCCCATCGTTGACAGACTTGCAAGTTGTTGGTTCCACTACAACCAGCAATCCCTTATTAATCGCACCACCTCCTCCACCTGCTATTGTAGTGACCCCCTCACAACCGACCACGAGACCTCAACAAAGAAGAAGAGTTCACCCTGTGACAATTCGACCGCTAGGTAAAAGTTATCTCTGGGCAGGAAAAACTAAGCGGAAGGACAACAAGTCGATGAGACAAAGAGAGATCAAACCGTTTGTTCCAAAGTTTAATGAGACCGACATCACCATCTTAGGAGGTGACAACCAGGGTAGTAGTAGCTTGACAAAACCGACCGTCTTTAGTCCACTGAAACTTTCTCTTAAAGATGACAACGACCAGGAAAATAGTAATCCTTCTAAAATGTTTTATACAAACTCGCCCATTTACGTAAGGAATAGCAAGAAACAGGCAAGGCCTTCGGGTCCAAGACGATTTCCCAATTCGTACTTTCCACCAAGAACCAATACAACGACAACTACTACCACCACTACAAGCACCACCCCAGAACCTGAGATAATATATAGTAACTATAATTACAATGATGAGAAAGAGGCTGGAGAATATAACGTGAACAATCCGACAGTTGATAACAATAATCAAGAGGTTCGAGAAAATCAGGATAGTTCCATTGAGCAGGTGATCCTTGGTGGGGAAGGTGATGACAAAGAATTTGACGACTTTAGGAGTGCAGAGCAAATACAAATGGACAAGGAAGACTTACTATTTAATACTAACGACAACCTTTCCAGTGACGAACAGGTTCTTTTAGCTGCTGAGACTAACAATATTAACAGCTCTACCGTTACTTTTGAAGATCAACTCTCCATCGGTCAAAATACTGACGATAATCAACCAAGTAGTGAGCTTGGTTTAGATGATCACGGTGAAGATGGCGAACCACTTTTAACAAATGCGTCAACTGACACATTGACGACTTCCTCTGAAAAAGTACCCGTTGGTGACAAAAGTAGCGGTAGCAGCAGTGACAATCGTAGTACTAAACCATTGATATACCGACCTTGGATGCCACAGCGCAGACGCAGAATTAAACTTCCTAGAAAACCTGCTCCACTTGCAAATGATACCGCTTCCAGTAACGCTGATGACACCCCTAGCGATAATAACAATTCCCCGGCTAATGAGATAGATCGGTTAACTAGTAGTGCAAATACCGCTTTTGAGACTAGTAACAGTAATAATAATAATGCTAACGCTTCCGCAGAAAACATTGATAGATACAATAGATTAATCCAAAGTACTTACACCGCTGAGCCTGACAAAAACAGTGATAATGACAGTTACGAGAGAAATAACCGACCGACTATAATAGAGGCCACCCCAATGAGAACAACCTTCCGACCAAAACTACGACGCAGACCGGGGCCAACCTTTAGAATCGTGACAATTCCAACCTCAAAACCTAGAGAAAATCCTTGGCTCTATTACCCAGAGAAAAGTACAACAGAAAAGTCGACAACGTTTACAATAACGTCACAACAAGAAGCCACGGATTTTACCACCGAGAAACCCAACTCAAACCTGGCCACAATTAAAGCCATTGCGATGAAGCATAAACCCAGCAACAAGCCGGCGTTAAGCAGTATATTGCAAGGGAAAAAGGACAGATTACCTCGTTCCACAACGCCTCGTCCCATGACTTCTCCCAAGCCTGTGGTAATTTACGTACACAGCTCGACCGTAACCGATAACTCCTACAGAGTGGAACCCCTTCAATACGTGCAGTATACCACACCAATGCCGGAAACGCAAATCTTGTCGCCGAGTCCACAATCCCTTTCTGGCGAGGATAAAGCAGAGGAACAGGTAGATAACAAAGAGAATCCTTCCCAAGAATACAACAATTATGACATTCCATCTACAGATGTAGCTACCAGTATCACTGCAATCCCAACCACTTACTCAACGACAACCACTCCAATGCCCATATACTCCGTGTCGTACGCACCTAGAGATTCCGAGGACGAGAAATCAGTGAGGAAAGGAAGCGTATTTGCCAATTCTCGGGCGTTTTTTTCTATAGAAAAATCGTCAGAGGAGAGATATAATGGGAGTAGAGAGGTTTCCGCGGATCCTAATAACTGGGAACCAAAATATGGTTTCAAGTTGTATCTTAAGAAAAAGAGAAGTAGCGAAGAAGAAGTAGACGAAGACAAACCGACTAGACAGCAACTCGTGATTGACAAAGAAAGAAACATAACGATAGCCAAACTGGCCATTAGCCAAGGTATTCCTTATCCATTTCCCAACCCAGTAGAAGTAAAATACCTCGGTCAGTCTGCGGAATCCGCACAGTCCGTCTCATATGCTGTTGACTCAAGTGAAAATGCTGAAGATGAAAGGCAAATGATGCAAATTCCAAGATCACGGCAACATCGTGCAATGAAAGAGAAAAGACGCCGACTGAGACGTCTAAGAACTCTAAACAAAGAGCCAAATTTTACTCCCCCACAAAGTCACAGCATGGAGGCATCCTTAGTACCAACTCCAATGTTCAGGAAAATGGACTCAACACCAGCAGCGCCCACCACCGCAAGCTCTCAAGGAGGAAACATTGTAAAAGAAACATCAAATAACACAATGGATCTTTCAACGACTGCTGCTGAAACTACTCCAATCCCCAGTAAAAGCCACAGAGGTGCCAAAAGCTTACCTTTGACTTCCCCAGAACCATTAGCCAGCGATTCCAACGACATGCCATCCTCCTTCTTGGCTGCCAAAAAGGCCCAAAAATACACGCAAACTACATTCTTCAACGCGACTGCCGTACAAAAACCTACTGACCCACCCCGACTCATTTCCAATAACATCGCGAGTGGCACTAAAGAAAAGCCCAAGAACAGAGTAAAACAACTGATACTTCATGATGCGCACGAAGTGAGGCGGAAAAATAGACAACGACTGATTAAGAGTAAAGTGTACGCAATAATACATCAACAACCTACGACGACACTGGTGCCGTCTCCATTCAAGGACAAAAAAGATTAAAAACTCTTTAGGGAAGGACATTCTGTAGAAAACTAGGTTTCTTGTTTAATTGACAAGTGGTCAATTGTGTCGGATGTTGCATGATGCTATAAACTTTTATTTGGCATTGTTAATGTGACGACATGGTGGCCCTTGTCAAAAGACTGAGTGGAATTCCTCAACAGTTGGGGTCCCATCTTCTTCTTTATACCACAGCGTGTTCCCTTTACGTATCTTTAGCCCTGAACGCTTGAGTTGGCCCGGACTGAACAGCAGATAGACTACTGGTGACAGCACTCACTTCACAGTTGGTTTGCACTGTTGGCACGCACAATACACATTCAAACAACTTTATCCTTCACACTTGACTAATTCCCGCAGTCTCCATTTGGGGAACAATGTCGCACTGCTACTTTGTTTCATGTTCGTAGTTGGGTGGGTATGATAAGGGAAGCTGTGTTTTTGTCAGCGATATTGGAAATATGCTTTTGTGTGTGGCGCGTGGTGGGTGAAAGCCAAGCTAAATGGAGGGTAATTGGAAAAGCCCTCCGACGACATTGGCATTCCGGGAAGATGTATTTCGCTTTGAAAAAAACCGCCTTACAAACGCGCACCGATGAAAATCGACACCAACACTCCTGCTCCACCAAACGCAATGAGCACAATATGCCTCTTTCACAAATGTTGTATTATTCCAGAGTGTGATTAATGAAACGTGTGCTGCATTTGTTTTTATATCGAATGACCAAACAGAGACAGAGTTAGCGGCAGGTTCTAATGAAAATACATCGATGATGAGGCATAGGCTTGTCATGCAGCATGCTATTAATCAGTTGCGTTCTCCAATTCCATTGTCGTCCAGTACACCCGCGTCCCTTCAAGATGATCTCATCAACATTTCTGAAACTCCTTCCCCGGAAACAATTAGACAGGAATATGAACACTTAAGACGACTCGATGACGGTGCTGACGACAACGACAGTGATAACGCAGACAAGAAAAAAGACCAAAACACTAATATCAAGCGCAAAGCTGACTTGATTGACGACATTTTTACACCTCTTGAAGATAATGAGTTGGACATTGATGACAAATATTAGAAACAAACTGATTTTTTGTGACTTTTGAACTATTATTTCTTAATTAAACAATTTTACTAACATGACAGCTAGCCAATAACACAACAACATGGATTAAATAAATGGAGCGGAAATGGTAGCTTTTAATAATCCTGAAAAAGAAATGACTTTACTGACATTTCGTGCATTCTTAGTTTAACATGGCATTAAAAGTATTATTTGACTTTAACTGAATGCTAAAAACCAGACAAATTTGACTATCTATAAGACTGTTTAGTTATTGTTGTAGATTACATTTATTAAGGTAAGATGCTTTACTAACATTACTTAAATAGTTAATCTTTATTATTACAATATAATCATTTTAAAATTATTGACATGTAGTCAGAAAAAATTACAGCCTTTGTTGTTGACTTGAGTATATAATGCTCCGCTGCGCCACTAAATTTAGAGCTTAAATTGTATTTCATGATTATCTAACCCCGTAAAAAAATAATAGAATGGCATGAATAATAGAGTTGCTTTTAAATTAATTAGAGTACCTATGAGATTTGCTTGAGAGTACACTTGCGTACCTATTAGAGTGTTGTATACCATGTTACTTTATCGTAAGCGTTTTGATAGTCGGAAGTTTGTAGTTACAGTACTTTAAAACGTTTGTCGTACTTACTAACTGTTTAAAATCGCAGTCTACTTTGTCCATTGTCCATTTGGGATGTAGTCATCTACTGTCGATTCTTTTACAAATGTAAATCCTTATGATTCCCAAATATTCCAATGTTGCCAGCAAAGCTGGAATACTTCTAGAAAATAGAAAAATCCCGACATTTTAAATTGCATATTTTTCAAGAGATAGAACTTTGAAAAAAAACGGTAAAGTTCAGTTCACCGAAGCGAAGAATATAACGGACGATGGGCGATGTCATGTCATACAAATACGGACACATTATGTTAAATATAAAAGCACAAAAAATATACGTAAAAGGGCTTGTCTTGTCATCCAAAGACAGGATGTCAATTGTCAATCACGCAGGCTTTCGTATGTACGACAACCCATATATAGAAGAGAGCATGACATGGCAGCAATAGCAGCAGCGGGAGTGAATCTACATGGCACCTTGTAGAAAAGCCATTGGTATCACCATCAGGCATTAATATTTTATTGGTTTCATTTTACATTATCAATAAGGAACATAAAAGCAATTGTCGGCTGTTAGTAATGAGATCTTTACAATAACTGTGTAGTATGAATTACGAACGCCATTCTTTATAATAGTAATCATCGTAGTTATATTTTTCGAAAGTCCGAATCAATTCAATCACTCTCTCACGCGGTGCTGATGTAACTTGCTACTGCTGCTGCTGTAACGTTACTATGAACTGTGACTGTGCGTAATGATCTAATGATGACGACGACGCTGAAGTGAAAGTGGACAAGATGAAAAACAAAGGAATTTTATAGTCAGATAGCCAGTAGAGTGTAGTAGGAAAGCCATCAAAGTACACACTGAATGAGCAAGTTAGCTTTTTTTCTGCCAGTTGTACTAGAATGGATTACCTCTTCAGTAACAGTGTAAAATGCATCGGTCGCATACGATTATCACCCATGCATTATTAATTGGCAATTTTCAATTGCCATTTGAACCTATTTTCCACGTGAGTTACATACGTAATATGATTGATCCTCAAAAAACATACATTATGTATTTGTGTTTACGGGGTAGCCCCAAAGTTGCAACTTGACTTACCTCTACTCCGTCTAGCTATAGGTGACAATTGCTTTCAGTTAATAACGAAGATTAGATGATAGCAGCATTATCTAACCAGTATCACCGGTATATCAAGTATAATTCGTCACCACTCGTAGGCCAGCCAAGAAGCATGAAATTTTAATTTTTAACAATGGTCACCCTTCGTATTATAACACGGCAGTGGACTGTGTGGACAGTGTAGTGTAGGGATATTAGTTTGCGCGTAAATATTATGGCAACTTTAGGGGCGTTAACTTACAAGGGAAGCAATAATTGCATAATGATGCATTTTGCGTTTTATCCAAATTATGAAATTAATTGAAGGAATTTTTCTCTGTCACTTGAACGGGAGCAACCCTCAAATGATTAGTTCTGGCAGTTTAAATAAATTATGTGGGTTCCTAGTGAGCACGAACAGTCAGTCAGTTTGTGCGTTGAGTCGTTATCTATTTTTTCGTTAGGTATATGCACGACTCCGTTTTGAAAACTTGAAAGTTATCCATACATGTATTTGTAAAAATACAATATACATTTTCATATAACTATGATCTGATCATACTACTCTGGCTAATTGGTTAATTACATTAATAGCGAATCGTAATAAAAATAATATAAAAACTTTACACTATTTTTCTACAATACATAACAGCTTTTTCGTTATAAAAACATTTAATAATGTGTCATCATGATGGTGTTGCACATATGAATGTTTTCCCATAATATATATATATTTTAATTATTTTGATGTTGATGATTGTGGTACACATCTGTGCTGGATTTGGTTTTAATTTCTTCTCACGCGATTGATTTTTACAGGCTATTCATCGTAATTTTTTGTTGATATAAGCAAAAAATTAATCTATTTACTACTGATGAAGAAGGAGCAGCAGCTGTGACAGTCTGATCAACATTGTCTTCGTGTGACTTTGAATGGAGTGAATTCTGAAGAAAAAAAAGAAATGAGGAAACGGAAAGAAGAATACCTAAGAAGAGCAAGATGGAAAAAAGAAGACATAGTGGCAGACTAGCTAGCTGTCATTCACGTTGACAATAGCATAGTTTATTATTATCATTATTTTTATTTTCTAACTTTAAAATGTACAGTATACACAAATAAATATTTTTCGTAATAATGTCGATGAAGAAAAGTAAATGAAAAAGTGTGTTTATGTGTACCTATTTTGTATATTTGTTAC
Organism: Callyntrura sp. NNG-2020; assembly: GCA_027744055.1. Taxonomy (NCBI): domain Eukaryota; kingdom Metazoa; phylum Arthropoda; class Collembola; order Entomobryomorpha; family Paronellidae; genus Callyntrura; species Callyntrura sp. NNG-2020. Next base: position 19,749 of record JAHZNE010000948.1, on the reverse strand, counting down.
AAGGAATATGTATGTTAAGGATGATTGCTGTCGTATCGTGGTTCACGATTATGTGCACTCGATATTTTGTTATTTTGGATGTTTGTGGTAAGAGTGGAACCGGAAGAGTAAATGAAATAGAATGTTGATGCGAAAATGGGTATATGAATTTTTCTGCGTGTTTATATGGATAAGAAATCAAGTATTTACACTAATTAAGAGCAATAACAAGTAGCGGCGACATAAAATATTTGCCCAGTTGGCCAAGTCCAACTGTTACGTTTGTTTTGATAGTTTGCCCTTTAAACAAGACACGACGCAATGCATACGTGGCTTTTAAGATAGTAAAAGAAGAGATATAAAATTTGCCAGTCAAGGAAATTTTTAACAATCGATGATGATTTACAGTTTACTACCTTTTTTGTTGAGTTGAGGAATGTCTGTTATATAATCAAGTGTTTGTGATCTTACCCATCGTGTTTGTTTTTACTGAGTGTATGTGAACATTGAGAGTTATTGAGAGCTTGTCAGATTACTTTTAAATTTTTTTTAGCATTAACATTTTGTTCATTTAATGGTATTGAGTATTTTATATGTTTGAGTGTGAGTTGTAGTATGCCTGCTAAAACCTGTTATGTGTATAGATGCCTTCGTGCAACATTTGTTTATGAAAACTTTTTTTGGCTCAATTGGTATCTTGTCACTGTTTTATTTCTGGAAACGACAATTTTCGAAAATGATTTTTATGTAAGTACAGTTGCTCGTTTTCTATTTCTACAAATATTTCTGATATGTATGTATATCAATGCTATGTAAGAATCAAAGAATGTGTTGTTGGCAATCATTCTTGTGCTACCCAGAGATCCTTTCTTAATTTTTTATGTTAATTACGAACTTTTTTACACTTTGTAGTGTGACTTTCGTGATTGTATGTTTGGGTTTTCGAGGCTAACTGTGTTTCCGTTTGTATAGTATACAGTTGTGTTTTACTATTATTACCTCTTCATTTACGAGTTTTTACTTTCAACTTTATATGTTCCTTCTTGTATTATTTGTAGCCTTTTTTATTATTTTGTTATAAGATAGTGCAATGCAAAATAGTTTTTCAGAAATGTAATGTATAATATACACATTATAATATTCTCTTCCGACACCAAATGAACATGACCATAATATATAGATAAATAATAGTAAAAAATAAAAATGTAAAGAAAGCTTTTGTTGCTAAAAATAATACAAACCGTTTACTACTTTCCGTACGCATATTTTATTTGTACGTCATGTATTTGTCATATATTTTCCAACAGCAATTACAGCAGAAAAATAATGAATACTAATAATAGGCCAAGTGCCTGAAGGCTGATCTGCTTAAATAACCTTTTCCATAATAAGGCCATGCATGCATGCATGTTGGTTAGGTCGCGTGTCCACCATATTTTTAGAAGCCGGCTCATCAACTTTTATATCACTTTAAATGTCAGCCAGCGGAGCAGCAAACGAACCAAACGGCACAGAATCGCTTTATTATATCCTAAATTGCCTAAATTGTAGGTTTTCTCGACAAAAGACTTATTGTACTTGTTATCTCATTCAAAGCCGCTTCAAGCAAAGACGACAGCTACCCGGAAGAAACTGTAGGCTACGTGCATTTAAAATTCTGAAGCAACTTTCTGAAGCACTGCACAAATTCATGCTCTAGTTAAAATGTTTAAATTATTCGCGACAGCATAACTTTTATAAAAAAAAACAATTTTGTATTTGACTTGACTTGAAGGTAAAAGTAAACAAAATACGGCTAAAACTGGCGGTTAAAAATTATAGACGGACGTGTGTTGGCTAACTTGAAGTTTGTATTGACAATACAGTTAGTGAAAACATCTTATGAATAAATAGTAAAGCTGCCACCTTTAGTTTTTTTACTTATCTGGCTTATTTTTCTACTCATTTACATACATTTACCAACCTATAGCATTATTTCTATAAAAATTATAATGATTAGATCGGCGCATTCTTCCCTGAATAGGTAGTACCAACAGAAGTCTATCACACTGCTGCCATATGATTGTGTTGTGAAAAATTGTTCCATTCATTCGTATACTCAGAAAGCATTTATCATGTCAGTTACCTTTCGAAACTTTATGTTGTTTAGGTAAGCAAGCTGTAAAATAATAGAAAATTCTCGTTGATCTTGACAAAATTTAGCCGTGCGCACAAGACAAATTTGAGGTACTACAGTATAGGAGAGAGAAAACATCACGTAGCGGAGAGTCTAGTACCTCAAGTTCAAATTTTACAAGTTTTTTTTCCATTATATCAAGTGAAAAATCGTCGCGCTTGCGCTTTCGTCTGACAATTATTGCCTATATTGCATTGCTTCCACTCATTTCGTCAATTGATGCGGTTACGCAAGTGCAAATATTATGATAATTAATATGCACCAGTACACTTCGAACTGATTAGTCTAAACATAGTTTATTTTGGCAACTAGTTTCGCTTTGTCATTGCTTCTTCAGGCCTATAGTAAACATTAAGAAGATTGCACATTTAGTTAAATAAATTACAGGTTCATGAGTTAACTTTAACAAGTCGTAGTGTAACTATACATAAATTTTTAAATTTTCCCGGTACAAGTAGTTTTACAATTTTAAAACAATTTTAAAACAGTTTCAGATTTATAAATTGTCACTTACCAATTCTGTTTATTTATATCCTTCTCCGTTGTTGTAAAATATAGAATAAAATAGAATAAAATATTGTTATTCTCTGCAATCTTGTGCAGTGGCAAAAATATTAGCTAACTGCACTGAAATGAAAGTTAAATAACTTCTAATTTGATTCCATAATAAAACGGGCTTATAAATCTTGCTGTCAAGAAGAGCGCAGGTTCATGTTCGCATTGTTTATTATCGCCCATCTACAGGGCAAATGCATTTTAATTATAAGGTTGTAGCCAAGTTTTGCTCTGGCTGACTGCAATGTACCGGGAAAAAACTCTGCCGTTACTTTTAAACAATGGCTGACAATCGTAATACGAAGCAAATAAAACTACCCACCAAGTTTCTCAAGGAACAAACTCGATAAGTAGAAAACAATACACATTGATTTATGCCAATAAAATTGCATATTTAATATGACTATGACAGTTGGCTTAAACTACAGTCTGGCACAATTTATCTTCTTTTTTTTACAATAGAATAACATATTTTAAATGTGTTGAAATACGGAAAGAAAAGACATGTCACTGTTTAATTAAATTACATGTGCCTTGCCAATATGCCATTGTACACGTACGTCTGTAGATTCTTGTTCAATTGTCCGTAGCCCGCGGTTGTGCATACTTTATATTCTACTCCTGCCACAATAGCAGTTTGTAAGTACCAGTATTTCTAAAGACTTGCTGATACGATCAAAATCTATTTAGCTAAACTATCAAACAATTAAAGCACCTCTTGGGAAAAGTGATACTAATACGTTGAAATTGAAATGCCGATATCCTTCCAACCGGAAACATCCAACCTGAAAGGCTGATTGTCTAATTAATCGCATTTGCATATTTCAACGCCTCACTCTAATGAAGTAATACAATGCGTTTGTGAAAAGGTTTCGCAAACGCATCGATTTGCAAAAAGTACCCCTTGTTGAAATGATCCTTACTGTGATTACTGTTGATGCGCTATCTGGTCATGTTTGCCATGATTGATTTGATGTGTGGTGTACATGAAGTCCTATTTACTCTCATGAAGCAAAAATAGAATCGTAAAATCACAGGTGTCATTGGAACTTGGCACATAAGTCGTACATGTCCAACATGGTACAAAATAGTCTTGTGGTATTACATGTTTACGCACGTGCATCGTGCATTACAAAAATGAAAAGTAACATTATAGAGAATTTTTAAAGAGAATTGAGAATATAAGAAATAAGAATAATGTGAAGGAAAACAAGTTTTTACCTAGTGAAAAACTTGTAATGATAACAAACCAATGGCCTGTTGCACCATCATCAAACTGAAAAACCACAGCGAAATACACTTTTTAGAAAATATTATCTAGACCATATAGCCGCTGACAGCCCACACACAATAAGAAGATGCTAACTGCAGTGGCATTTGTAAAATTAAACTCTCTGTGTCCCACCGATGATGATAGGATTTTAAAAGGGTTGTGCCGCGCCGTAATGTTCAACTGCTCATTGAGAGCTGTCTTCTTCTTAACAGAAAATGACTGTTTTGAGCGAAAGAAACGGTACTAGATTTCATTATGATATTTTTACATATATGGGTCAAGGGAAAGAGTTTAATGAACTGAAGACGTTATTACCTACCCTGGTTAGGCTACCCACAAAATGGCATGCTAATCGTGACTTGAGCAACGTCATCTGAATCTTTGTGAACAGAAACACTTTTACGTCAAAAATGATTACAAAAACTAGATGAACTTTTCATCCAATCTGTTCTACCATCAGTACCACCACCACCTCTCTACCGCCGTATTATCGTTGATCAACAGCACTAGATTCTAAAGTAGGAAATTAGTTTTGTAGCGTGTAAAGTGAGCTGCGAAGTATGTTATTGTTTGTAAATATGATAATCTTGCTTTTGGCAACGCAACACGGTAATTGAAGCATTTCCGCTCAAGGAGTCAGGAAAAGTACGCAACTTTACTTTTCGCGAAACAAGTTGCTTCCTTTTTTGCTAGTAAAACTTTTTTCACGTTTACTCCACAGTGCCACTACTGCTAGAAATCTAGAAAAAAAAGCCGCTTGACAACTAAAGGCACGTTCCTTTTTGTACATGTAAACGTGTAGTTTTCCTATTCTACCAAGAATTCTAGCATATATCTTGTTCACATGTTATCCTATCACTTCTCATCATGTTGGTAGTTGTTGGCGCATCATCATTTCGAGATACTACCGCTGCGGTGAGGAAACTATCGTACAAAGCCCCTTTTTCGAACAGGGTACTCTCAAAGGGAGCATGAGTGTAACAACTAGTATGCTATCTCGATAATTCCAAACTTGATGAACAGTTCAAAGAACTATATTATTGCCTTAATACATCGCACAACAGTCATCAATCGAGAGACACAATAGTCTCCTTTTGCATTCCCAGTGCCTTTATTTCGTCTACCCTTTTGCACTGGTAATTTACTGACATTTTGCACGTAAATGTAAAGGATAAAGGCAATTTTATCCATTAAGCTTTTAAGCATTATATTATGGCAAGTGGCAGGCATGGCAGGGATAACTCTCCAAACTCGCACGTTTCTTGCCAAGAAGATGAAACTAAAAGGTTGTGGCTACAGTGTGGTTAGCTAATAAAGCCATAAAGAAAAACAGAATCTATCTTGTCAATCAATCAGTAATAAATCACTAGATGATACATTAAATGTTTACACATCGAGACGCGTCGCACTAGATGGTAATATGGATTAGTCACAAGTGAGTGTCTCTCTTATTATTACGCATTCAGGCAGTAAAATTCTAATGTCTCTTTGTGGGTTTCACAGAAAAACGTTTGCTAAATGATAGTTTGTCATTCGGTAGAGTGATCACAGTAGTTTTCTACGACTGACCTTTTCTCGAGCTAAAAGTAATACGAACACTGCTACAATGTATGCAAAGCGCTTTAGAGAAGTATCCATGTACTGGCGTTTTTTTGGCATTGTTACAACTTCATTTATGACCGAGTCTCGCGTGCGTGGTGATGGTGAATGTGATGGTATAAAGCTGTTTGTGTGACAGGGGAATGGCCACGACTACCGGCATGCTTGTGCGTGTTCTATAATGAATGAGGGAAGACTATGATACTCTTCTATTCAAATAGTAGTACTACTGCTGCTGCTAACTGCAGTTCACAAGAGAGTCATGACGCCTAGTCGTAGTGGCGGTGCTTTATTAGTTCAGCATGCTATTTTGCAGTTACAAAAATTAACATGTGGATGTAGAGCTTGACTTGTATATACATATGTTCTCTGGCTGTAAAAGCCTCTGTTTGTATGATGGATAGAGAAAGTGAATGTGTTTAATTTTTGAAAAAAATTGCCTAAACATTAGCTGTATTTTCTATTTTCCTTATTTTATGCTGTATTCTACACTACCGTACTGTCAAGCAATTACTTCCGAGTCTATAAGAGGATGCTCGAACACATATCGTGACGTAGTTGTCTTAGGAAGGTGACATAGACAAAGGCGTAACGATGGCCCTTATCGCTAGAAAACGATGCATGAAAAGTTGAGCGCATAAACAGCATTATCAAAAGAGAGTCGGGATCTGGAAGTCGGTGTGAACTGGCAGGATTTGCAGGAACTGTTGACAGTTGAAGTGGATATTGTGGTTTGACGACAGTTGTGTGACCGTATTCTGGACAAAGTATTTTCGAACCAGTGGAATATATACATACAAAGAGATACAAAGTGAACGAAATTTGTCTAGAAATGACGATATGCTAGACAGTATACACCTTTGTTCAACTGAATTTTTTAAAAAACGTACTGAGAATAAGACTCTTGTGGGTTAGATTTTGAAGCTTTGGAGGGATCATTTAAAATCATGGTAAGTGTTATTTATAAACCATTCTTTGTGTCGCCTGCTGTTAATATTTTCGTTGTTTGTGGCATTCTTTATTGCTTTTGCATTTATTAAAGCTGAACTACATACAAATATAAATGGCACAGTGCACCAAGCAAAGCTTATCTTATATAAACAAAATAAATTGGATTCATCAAATGTTTCTTATTTCCAAATAGTTATACTTTTAATTATTTGAAAAAATTTCTAACTATTAAATGATTTTACGCTTAAATCCTACGCTTCTTAAAGCAATTTTTCATGAGCTAAACGTGACAGATCCATTAAATATACAGTAAAAGACTTTAGGTATGCTGTTGCTAACAATTATGTCCTACATACCTTCCTTCCTATTGTAATTGTAACTGTAAATGTCGAACATGAAATCGAAAGTGTCCTCGTTTAAGTAAGGAGAAATATTTATGGATTAACGTCATCCAAAGTTTAAACCATCTACCTCTATTTTTACTATAACTGACTAATTAGCATAAATTATTCACTCAGAAGTCGTAAACAAAAAATGAGTCATATTTTTGCTTAAACTGTCACAATCAAGGTCTTCCTTTGCAAAATTGGCACGTCAGTTTGCAGCTAATAAAACGTGGTTTCGTATTTTTTTGTTCTAAACAGCTAAAAAGAACAGTATTATTATGCACTGTCTTAATGACAGCCTCCGCCCAACATCCGCCATTTTTTAGCTATAGCGGGGGAGGACCACCTTCATATAATGGGGGTGGCCGATCACCGTTCGGCGGCGGAGGACCCGGTGGAAGACCGCCATCATCGTATCCTTATAGCGGTGGAAGACTCCCATCATCGTCTCCTTATAGCGGTGGAAGACCCCCATCATCGTCTCCTTATAGCGGCGGAGGCCCACAATCATCATCTCCCTTTGGCGGTCCCCCGTCCCCATTCAGTAGTGGGCCACCAGCACTTGGACGACCTGGAGGTCGCCCAAGTGGGCCAAATAAGCTCTTCAGTTGGCTTGGTTCAACAATGTCCAAATTGCAAGGGTTAGGTCCAAAGATTTCCTACCACTCCTCTAAACCTATTCGTCTCCTTATAACGGTAGAGGACCTTCACCATCGTCTCCTTATAACGGTAGAGGACCTTCACCATCGTCTCCTTATAGCGGTGGAGGCTTTGGCGGTGGCGGACGAGGTGGAGGTGGTGGATTCAGAAGTGGACCTCCAGGTGGTTTTCCAAAGCTCTTCAGTTGGCTTGGTTCAACAATGTCCAAATTGCAAGGGTTAGGTCCAAAGATTTCCTACCACTCCTCTAAACCTAAGCCACCATCTATCGGGGGACCATCATTAGGCAACTCAGGTCAAAATGCACCACCCCATTATTTCTCCTCTGGAGGACCACCTCCAAACTCCGTTTACGAAGATGGTTCTTCCTCCATTGGAGGGGACTCTGCAGTTACGTATGCGCCACTTAACGCCATTGACCATGCACCGGTTTTATACCGGAACCCATCCAACGCTCCATCCGCCATTTTCGGTTCCAGACCTGGACCACCGCCACCAGCTTATGTCTCATCTTCATTCGGTTCCCGACGACCACCACCATTCTCTTCTGATGGTCCATCCCCCTTCTCATCGTCACCATTCCCATCGTCTCGTCCTCCATTCCGGGCACCTGCCTCAGGTCCGTTCCCCTTCCCCCAAAATGGAAACAACAAGCTCGAAGTTTTCCCCAGTCAACAAATATCGTACCAATCGCAGACACTTGCTCAGAATGATCCCGGATTGGGAAATACTTTTGGTAGCTTACAAAGCCTCTATGGAAGCCAAAGCAATAACAAGCCATCTTACTTTTTAAATCAGCAACGTCCCTTTGAACAACAAAGTAGCTACAGCCAAGTTTCCAAAACACATGAAAACAACTACGGGGCAACTTTCCACAGTGTTGAACCTGTTCGAGTAGCCCCAATTTATGATGTAGCTGACCAATTTAAACCGTCCGCTACTGATTTGTCAGGTGCTTCAAGTGTTCAACATAACCAACAAACTGCATCAAGTATTCATGATATGCCATTCGCTACCCTTGTAAATGAATATGCAGCTCAAACAGACGCTGCCACTGCCGGATCGGAGCAAATGGGTAGCTCCGACATGGTCACCGCTGCGTCCACCAATCGTGGTATACCCGGGGTAGAAATTTTAGGACAGAGCACCGGGCCCAGTGGTAATCCAGTGTTTGAGGTTGTTGCAGATGCCAATGCACCCACTTACGATGGACATCCAGTTGACCTAAACAAACTTCTATCGATGATTGAGCCTGGCGCACAAATAGACACCATGCCAAGCTATGGTGGCGATGCTGATACTGGTGCTTCTGCTGATATGCAATCGGATGCAGTCATGGCGTCTAGTATAATGTCGGGTAACAGAACTGATGCGTCTGACAAGTCGCAAAATCGTTTAACCATTAAAACAAAATCTAATAATGATAGATTATATGCCGTAGCTTCCGAGTCTAGACCAACTGTGGTCAAACCGGACGGGACTATACTAAACGATGAAAAATTAATTAAAGAACATTTTGACAAAGAGATTATATTGGATGATTTGCAGGAAAATAAGGACAGTGGATTTATAATTGTGGGTGTGCATACCGATAACGACACTGGCGACCAAGACGAGGACAAACATTTACAGGGAACAAACAGAAATTGGACTATGATTGACGGTCACAGTAGTGGTAGTGACAAAACTGACAACGACGACAACATACTCGCTATAGTCCAACAACTTAGAAATAGTGCTGCAAATGGTAGGTTAAAAAACAACTCTGAATACAAATCACCTCTACAAAACGCTAATGATGACAAAACGACAAATACAACAGAGCAAAACGAACAGACGAGGAGCACACAACATCCAAATCATAATTACTATCCAGAACTTTCTCCAAAAGTTACTTTGGAAGAAACAAATAATCAAGAAAGTGAGACTCTTGCAAACTTACCAGTGATAAATCCAATTCTTGACTCTGTGCGACCAAGCAGCTTTAGTGCTGTAGATACTAATAACAATACTAGTGGTAGTAGTAGTAGTAGCAGTTCTTTACTCAAAACTGACATCGACCAAGATAACTCACAATTAATTGATAACAATGATGACATCGAGGACCAAATGTACCCCGACGACATGACTGTCAGTGAAGACGGTGACTTGGCTGCATCTGGTAGTAGTAATGTGAAGTCAGTTGCTATAATAGTTACACCACCCCCTAATTATGTTAAAATTAGGAATAAGTACAAAAAGGCAAGTATTCCCTTGTCAGCAATGACTACGTCGACATCCCTTCCACTGGAAGTAGCATCTTTTCCATCTGAACCAGCCAGCAATGTCAATGTGGCTTTCAGTGAAAGTATGACAAACTCTAGTAGTAGCAGTAGAAGTAGAAGTATCGACACCGAATCTACGGATAATCCGAGTAAAGACCATGTAGACGATAGCTCAATTTCCACAGATGTTGCAACCGCCACCAGTAGTAATAGCGGTAGTGCTGATGATGACTCAATTTTAAACTTAAGTACAATTAATAGTGGAATCGATACTAGTACTGTGACGTCAATGGAAAGTGGTAAAAAGGCACGTCGATATCCAGTATATAGAGGTAAAAGCAATAATAGTAATAGTAATCCTTGATTTACAGTAAAACTCTGTAAACATTGTCAAAATTCCATCCAAAAATAGACTGATGAGTTTTGGATCATTCGTGGCATGTGATGCTGTTTAATTCAAAGCAAAGATATATTTTCATAGGGTTGGTGATTTTATATAGTTGAGCTTAAGAAGCTAAATTATTGTCATTTTCAACAACCAAGCATACATAAATAATCCTACATATTGTATCTTATATCGTTATATCCTATTTGAATGTTTGTACTCAAGTTGAAGCTTATAATGATGATTGCAACATATTCAGTATGCTGGAGTACAATACTACTTGTTTATTTAAAAACGGTATACTTATATAACTGGTTGATCTGTACACATTTTACTCTTGTACGGTAGCAGTAAGTAATTTTTGTTGTTATTTTATATTTTTTGTAAAGAAATAAATAAAAGGAACTTTCCCGATATTCCGGAGAAATAAATGGATTTCTTACATGCAACATTTTTTCCTTTACTGTTCACTTGGTAGAAGAGGGGATTTTTTTTGCTCTCAACTCTTAAATGTCAGCAAAGCGGCAAAACGTCAGCAAAAGTCTTGCACGCTATACGTCTCCTTTGGATTAATTAGGCGAATAGAAGAAGAAAGCTGTTCCTTCTTATCGTTAATGTCGAGAAGGATAATATGGAATTATTTACAATTTATAATTCATCACGTATAAAAGCAGAAAACGTTAAGAAGGCGAAAGAAAATTGAACCCTTGAACGACAACAAAAAATCGATGAAAACGTCTACAAAAGTGAAAAATATTTCTGATGCACATTATTACGTATTGCAAGGGTCTTTACCGCACGAGTCTGTCCACACTTACCTCAATGTTATCGCTACTTTGCTTCTATAATTCCGCTAACAGTACAGCTAGTCATGTTGGAAGAACAATGCACTATCTATCAAAGTTGCTTCACTTTCATCTGCGAACCTGTTTTGAGTTTGATAATCTAGACAAGAGACCATACATACCTGCTAGGGCAAAATATTGTGTTGACGATGGCTGTGAAAAAAACGTGTGCAAAAAATAGTAGTCAGTATCTCAAAAGAATGAAATGTGTGTATGTATATGTAGTAGTCGTGTGTTGTGTGACACGGTGGCACCCATAATTCACGGATGACAACGTTCCTTATATCGTGCAGTATAGTCTTTCGTTGTCGACGATTTTAGAACCTGCCAAAACAACTTTAACATTTACGTACACAGTCAAAAGTTTGTTACTAATAAACATTTCCGAACAGTCAGGATAGTTTTGCAAAGTTGCATTCACAGTCTATTCATGGAGTACAAACAATAGATGCATTCAATCTTCCACCAAGAAAATTTACGGTCACGCCACATCCACTTTGTCCGGAAGAAAGACTTCAATAGTTTTTTCATCAAAAATATACTAACAATGCGCGGCAATCCAAGTATATCGACGGTGACTCACATTCAACACTTTTACCAATTGTTGAAAAGTCCCTTGTATTTGTATGACATAAACAAATTAACAATTTATTGTAAGTTTATGTATACTGTACTTGTATGTGTGTGACAGCAGCCTCGTGTCCACGACACTACGATGATGTGCTTACTTTTGTAATAGACAAGCCAAGATTTTTTATCCAAGCGATCTTGCCATTGAGAACAAATATTCTTGCCTAACGAGATAGAGGTTCGTTGTCATTCAAGCGAACCTACAAGATCAAGATGTTTGTGTTATGAAAACAGGAGGATTTAACGACAAAATGTGTTTGGACTTTTACTAAAAAATTTCCCTTAACTTACGTAAAGGTGACTTGCATACAGACAGCCCAGTTCTAATGGCATGATCTACAGCAGCAACAACAACAAGAGATAGTACCTTAAGCATCTTACATCAGGTCTGCGTCAGTTGCATCTGTAGGCGCCTCCTCTCCTTGCTAAGATGTTTTTAACTACCTTTTCTGCACAATGCAGTAAAAAACGCACTCGTGTATTTATACGGTTGATTTCACTTTCTTGCCAGACTACGCACCTTTAGCTTCCTGTCAATATTACCCATGCATAAAGTTTCGCAATACCACTGAATTTCTAGAGGGACAACAAAGGCCAATCAGTTCATAATTAATAATTACGTTTACTTACTCATGTTAGATTTTTTATGTGAATACAAGGTAGATTATACAGGTATGGTGCTGTAATCATGTTCAAAGACGAATTGGCATTAAAGCAACGTGCATTTGGTCGTCCTCTTTGTTTGTATGTAGTAATTGTAAGCACACGGAATTTAACAGAATTGCACACCCGTTGTTACTCGATGAAAAATTGCATTTTTTTAATGCAGTAAATCAAGAGCGATTTTTATTTTTTCTATCGATTTTATACAATCCTGTAATAAGCAACACATAAAAACTAGTAAAAATTAGTAATTTAACTATTGGCTATAGCGCTAAGAAAGCGATAACAAATAAAACAAATTAAAAATATACGATTTATTTCGTTTGATGTTGAAGATAATTAGTGTGTAAACATTGTTTGCCGTCCTCAGTAGTGGGGTGAACAGTGTACAGTATAGATAGGTGTTAACTAATGACATACTTACTTCCCGTACATTGCACTGTCATCTGTCACTATATAGGAAACAATAAACTACGAAGATAATTACTGAAACGTTTTAAATGCTTACTGCATTTAAAATCTCATTCTGGTTTTCCAATATACTATTGAATTGAGGTACTGTATTTTTTATATGAGCTGCAACAATAAAATGAAAGAAGCGAAAGCCACATCACGCCAGTACGTGCAAAATTTGTACACACCCAAAAAGGAATAATATCATGTTTATACCAAGTTTTCCATTTTTTATATGTAGTGCATAATTTAACTTGCATTTGGCGGTTCGTTCTGAATTAACATGTGCAATACGCACTTTTAAAACGATTAAAGCAAACATGGAGTGGGAGTAGTGGGACTAGGTGATAGGTGAGTCAAGTTGTACGTTGCACGCTTGTTGTACGTGATTAATAAATGCTAAAGTATAAATATTCCAAAGTCGCCGTCATTGCGATTCCCTATCATGTACAATTTTGAAAAGTTTGGTTGATAAAATTTAATAGCAAATTAAATGGAAAGAAAAGTAAGTAGTGGTATATATGATATGAATTAACATTATGCATGGCATGACATTATGAATCTGATTTGAACGTTCATAACCATCCAAATCCCATTTCAAGTAGTTCTTTGAAACTTTTCGCCGTCGCCATCATCATGTTTTCAACGTTTATTAAATTGTATCCTTAAAACATCATACAAGTACATAGTAAACGATGTGGTGATGTATAAAATAGAAGATTCTATTAAGGACATCTTGCCAAATGTCTACCTACGTAATTCTTCGTTTCCCACGTACACATTCAACTAAAATAATCTTCATCCTTCTTACTCAAGTTTACACTCTTTTTATATTTACAAGAGTTTGAAAATCACAACAGTGCATGTTTATTATTTCTCTGTAAAGTACAATTGGTAACTGCAGAGGTAGCATTAAGCATTGTATTATTCAATATCTAACATCATCAAATAACAAATAGGTAAATAGATGATATACCTGCAAATGAATGTAGGGTTATACTATAAATAGCAAAAATACAAAACATAATGGAAAAGACATAAACGAAGAAGGTCAATTTATTAGATAGAAAATTGTATTACGGAAGAAGACCCATGTTGAATTTCTCCTGTGGAAATACAATGATATGATACGTACATATTCTAGAGTACCTAGTAAATATTATGTGAAAGTCCATGGTATAAGTTAAATACAGAGCGTAGCAGTACTCCCACTACTACCATTGCATATTGCCAGCAACAAGTATTACATTGCCCCCATCCTGAATTATTGTCAAATGGTGAAGGAGAAATCAATAGGTTCCAGCACACCAAAATCACATAGCAAAGCCAACAGAAACTCAAGAAAAGGACCAACGCTGAAGAAAGAAAGCTGGGAATCTCATAGTATTAGTGTCTGACTCTACCTAAAACAAGAAATCGTTGTATACTTCAATGTATACTACATGCCACAGCAACATTTCCCATAGGATAATACGACATTACAACTACAACATACTTTACAGTTAATATTTATCAATTTCTACTTTTAAATCTTTAAAACAACCGTATAAACAAGAAAAGTAGGACTAAATAGACTTTTAATAATACTAATAAATTGTTATCAGTCCTTAGTGTCATGCTCCATTTTACGTTACTTTAATTAAAGAAAATGCCAATCTTCCCAGTCAAACCCGAAATCTTCATCATGTTTAAATGATCAAATACAGTACGTTAGATTAGTTGTAAAAGTTGAGTATAAATTACGATGCACAACTAAATATTTTTCGTTTATTTTGTGACGGTATATATATACCTTCAGTTAATGCATATAACTACAACTACATATATTAATGTTCTATTTCTTCTGGGGTATCACAAGACTTGCTATTACAATTTGAAATCATGTCATTATTTGGCAAGACAAGACTGTAGAGAAAAACCCCGAAGAGTTCATCGAAATCTCCAGGATGCCAATTTATATAACACAAATGCGATTTCCAACAATATGATAACTTCCCAATTGTGTACAAGTGCTGTTGTTGCAATCTCAACCGCTGGCCGTGTTTAAAAAACATTGCCCTGTCTATCGTTTGTCACCAAAATCGAGGAAGATCGGGGGATTGTCTTTCAAATAGATCCCTGATTTATACAAATGGAAATGTCAAACTTTTTGAACTTTTTTCTCTTCAAAATTTTCTCCTTCCTCTGAAGTAGAGGTCTCTGTTCCACTGCCACCATGGGAGTTGGATGTTACTGTCGTCGTTACTCTGCCAGTGTCCTCTTCAGCATCCGCAGAGCCGTTTTTCCTAAGTTTAATATCCTCTTTCAGGGATTTGGAGATTCTTGTTGACTTCTTTTTGCGTTCTCGGAACGAATCAACATTATTCTTGCCATCATCCTCATCATCATCCGCTTCAACTTGATTGTTTTCTTCGTCCTCGGACTCGTCCTCCTCTGTTGCCGTTGGAGGAGCAGAGGTGGGAGAAGACAGTAACTGTTCAGCATGAGGTCTTTCGCGAATCTTATTCTCATCTTCATCTTCAGGTGAAGCCACTGAGTCCTCTTGTTGATTTCTTCTCTCCTTTTCCTTTGCGGTTTCCCCAGTTGTTTCGTCATTTAATCCAGAAGCTTTAGTACCCGAAGTCGAAGAATCAGCCGCAGTATCTAGTACGTCAGATTTATTTTCCTGTTCTTCAGATGATGAGACAGGAGATACATTCCCACCAGACTTTGGTGCCTTTCGCCCTGAAGAGGATGTTTTCTTGTTCCGTTTAGATGACGAGGATTTCTTGCTACTTTTTTTCCCTTTCGTACTTTTCTTCCCTTTGCTACTTTTACTGTTTGAAGTGCTACTACTGATTTTAATGGTGTTTGTATTGCTACTACTGGCAGACATCTCTTCTGATGAGCTTAATGATGAGCTACTGCTCAGCTTGAAAGGAGTACTGTCGTGTAAGCAAACACAGGCGGAAGGTAGAAATACAGAGCGGAGTACTGGACAACGATCTGTGTTTTCTGGGTCGAGTACAGCCAACCGCTGCGCGGTGAACCGTTGCACGCATTTGATTTTAATGGGAGTACAATCTTTATTGTTTTTGTTGCCCTCTTTGCAGTTGTTGTAGTGGGTCCCTTGTGGTGTACACAGTGTTATTTGGGCTTCCTGTTTCCACGCTTTGGTCTAAAAATTAGAAAATATTATGAAACAAGAAAATCGTGAGAGGATGCTTGATTATTTTATTATAAGATACCTGTGCCGCCTCTGCAATAAATACAACAAGAATTATCAAGCAGCGTCGTGTGCCATTTACGAAAACGCATTCCGTTCAACGTACAGTAAATAACCCAAGAAAGCTGCATTTTAATTAAACACTTGTAAAATAAATTAATGCAGGCTACAGATCGTGCTGAAGATTAATGTATCATGTCACTTAAAATAAAATTCGTGTCCGCTTTTTGGGAAATGTGGAAATGAAATGTCTAATTCCGGAAATGAAAATACATGGTTAAAACAATCGCACATATTCTTATATGCATACAACTACCGCAGTTTTGGTACTGCAGAATCGTTCACACCGTGTCATTTCGCTGTCCATTTATCATTCTTTACTGAATCAATGTGGGTTCTTCGAAAGGCTGGCACACTACTTGATTTGAAAAGTGTTACTTTTAAATCTGTACCTACTTAGATATCACAGCATAAAAAGAGTTACAATTCGCAACTTTGCCCGTAGTCAAAAGGAAGGATTTCAACACAAGATCAACATGGCGTAACGGTAACTAATTCTCGGGAGAAACGTCTCGTAATCGCTGGTGCAATTAGCACGTGCTTTTGCCATATAATACGAAAACCAGAAATTGTCGTCTGGTGTCTAGTAGCTATATTAGACATTTTTCACCTAAGCAGTCAGCTAGCTAGTAACTTTGTCTCATAGACCGTTTCGCTTATGGAAGTAGACATTCTCTTTCAAGAGTATAAGTTGGCACGAAATGTTGAGTTTTAAATGAATAATGACTGTCACTCATCTTTTTTTCGAGTATCTAAATGAGATGAGATTACCACTCCCATTCTTTCTCCTTTTCACGCTCATTTTTCTGCAATCGTTACGTGTCCAATGGGAAGTTTTTCAAATAATTGTTTGCAATCATTTGTGTAGGTTGAACAAAATGTTACTATACACCTACCATGTATAGGTACGTAACTGCATCTATCAAATACGCCAATCGCTGCTAGTAACTGCTAGCAAAGAGAAATGTTACAACAGAAATTAGACGCATAGATTTTTTAGAAGCATCAAAACATCAAATATGCAATAAATATTTTATCTTCATTTGATGTACTGTGTTATCCCAATCAAAGCTCACGTCACGTGCAAGCAAGTGAACAACAAAAATTAACTGTGAATTTTGAAACACGAAATAGACTGCACCGGTAACATTGTAAAAGTTCCTATGTATGCTTGCATGTGGTTAGATTGCGCACGAATGCATTGCGCTTGACCTTGCGCCTCGTAAACAAGTAATGCAATAATAGCACCTAATGTGTATGTGCTGCAATTTTTGCCTTTTAAAATGAAATATAGGATCTTCTGTGTAGAAATCGAAAGTTTTGGGAGGTATTTAGTAGCTACAGAGGTTGCCTATTTGAACAGATCTTACGAAATCGCATTTGAAAAAAAATCAATAATCTATACACACCTTCTTGAAATAAATACTGTGTGCGGCAATGAAAAAAGGGAGTTACACTCATAATATGTAACTTTAATTGAAACTAAATTGAAAATAGTACCTTTAATTATATAAGTTAGATACTAATCATCTTTAATCAGCACTTTACTAAACTTTTAATTCACAAGTTCGTTATACTTTTAATTTTCCTTGCTGCTTTTTTTACCATTCATTCAATACCTAACGTTGATTTCGTTAATAGGAACTGTAACGTCTGCAAAACGCATGATAACATGCTGAAATTCAATAATACTGATGCTCTGATAAAACATTGGAGTAGTCTTAGGTCTGACTAGTGCTAATTCATACATTAAAACACGTAATTAGTAATTAGATAGTAGAGACACGGCGAACAAAGGTATTTTCTTGAGAGGGATATATTGTTTATCCATTTGCTGATTTCAAAAACTTGTCTACTTTCTTTCTTACTAGTTAGTAATAGTCAAACATCCTCTACTGACAGATGGATTGCATAAAATCATGAGGAATATATAATTAGTTCGGTTACACCATTATATCCTTGTGTTCACTGATGTATCAAATATCAAATCAAATCAAACTCAAGCAAGTTTCCAAAAATTGTAGCAAAACAACACTTCTCATTACTAAATCAACACTAAATTATGCAGTGTGATGCATGGCTCATGTTTAATTCTGTAAATATTTACCGATAACATCTCATCCTGCGAGTGAAAAACGAGTAATTAGAAATTACCGTGATACTATTAAATAACTTACTTATGGCTCATTAACTTGTTGTAATTTATCAGCTGATATCTTTCAGATAGGCAATTCATTTTCTGACTAAACTAGGCCTGAAATGCAGAGTTATTTTTTAAAATGTCATGCAATAAATGGTAAAAACTAATTAAAATTCTCGACTGTTTTGGCCTTTCCGAAGAACAGTATGCATTGTGTACATACTTTATACTTACAGAGTAGAAATCGTTACTTCGGCCACCTAAATTTCCGTATTCCGTTTTTACAGACTAATGAAAATTGATGTTCATTTAGGCATATATAAAATCTTTGATTCTCCGCTGGTTCTTGGTTTTAGTCTCACTTTACGGGTTGATTTTAATAAAGTAATATTTAATTAAATAAAAGTTTTTCTCGAGATCCGCTAAAATGTAATGTTAGCGAAGTTTCCTCAATGGCAAGCACTGACAATGAATTCCCAATAGCGAATAAACTTTCTTGTTATAAATATAATTTTGGGTCTGCGTAAATTCAATAAAAAGCTCCGACTTGTCACAGTCAGTGGCAGGCACAGTACAATGTAAAGTTGAAGGACGTTTTCCAAATTATAAGTATTGCGTTACTTACTTGAAGAATTACAAGCCACTCTCCTTGCTCATTTTTCGCCCATCCTGGCACAACCTTTATTTCTTTTGTGTCGCAGACAGGTTTCCCTGAAAAACTTTTCCAGCTCCATCCGCTTGGTGCAGCCGATCTACCTTTAAGCATGGACCCATTTTTCGAGACTATAACGTCATACCTCACATCTGCCTTTGGTAAAGGAGCAATTAAATGAGACAGAAGAGCAGAGCATCTAGAAGCAATCTTTTCCACTTGATCCCTGTCAAAGGAATAACGCGAAAAGGAGGAATTAATTTTAGAAATAATTAAAAAGCGGTGAGCATAAAAATACGGGTGAATATGTATGTGTAAATTCAAAAAAAAAGTTTTCTTTCACGAGCAATTTTTTCTTTGTAAAAATTTCTCATACAGGAATAGTATTCAAGAGCAGAACGGGTAAGTTTAAAATTCAAAAGTATGCCATTGTTTCAATGTTGCTTGTAACTTTCCTCCCTTTGTCATCATATCATTAGGTATTCATTATAAAAGTTGGCTCACGTAGGGTATCCAGAATTCATTGGACAAAAGCCAAATCGGTGAAACTTGTCACAGTTCGGGGGACCAAACTTCCCATTTCCAAAATAGATTTTGGATGATTCTTTAGAGCCGTCCGTAGTGTCAGGAAACCGCCAGTTTTCCACTTTTTCGCTAGAAGCGGATGTAGTCAACTGGCGTCGACCATCATCCCCATTCGCAAACTGATCCGTGACTTTCCATCCTGCTTTGGTAAAGGGATCAGTGCTTGATGCGCTGGACAATGTGGTGTATACGTAATTTTCATTTCCGTTTCTACTACTGTGTGGGGTGCCGGAAGTAACGGTAAGGCCATCTACAGTTGTTACCAAATTTCTATGTTCCCTCGCATTCT
>JAHZNE010000947.1:0-15130 GCA_027744055.1 Callyntrura sp. NNG-2020 | reverse complement strand
CTATTGTTTCGATGATGTGGATAATGGCTATTATATTTCGTGGACTGGTTTGGTTTTGCCTGTGCACGTTATTTATTGCGTAAAGAAGATGACTGCAATTTGCAGTAATAATAATCAGGAAAATGGTCGGTGTTGGTTGTTGTTTAGCTTAATTTTTTTTGGTTGATGAAGCTATATTGTCAAAGTATGAGCATGGATGTGATAAGTAGTAGAGATGTCAAATGTCAGAAGGATATGAGGAAGCAATCTATAAAAGTGACAGGTAAACAAAGTAAATAAGCAACATGTGGCATGCAAGCTGTAAATATAATTAAAATAATGACTAAGCCACTTAATTTACACGATAAGTATAGCACAGTGGAGTTGAAGGCGTTCGACAAATAAGTACATAATATGAAACGAAATTTAAGCGCCCAACGTAAACGTTCACGGTAGAATTTTGCAGGTAAAATTAATAAACCCATTTGCTCACGCGCTAAATGTTTTTATATCACAACAAGGCAAATTATAGCATTGTTTAATATTTATCATTCGATTATCAGCAAATTATGTGTAGGGCTACTACGACGTTAAAAAATCAATAAATTGGTTAATTATTAGCATAATTATTGGTTGTAGTAACTGCATCATTTTAATTTGTATTTAAAATGTACAATCCTATATTATCATTTTATCATCATCATCAGAGTCCTCATAGTCTGGTACACAATAAGCTCAAGTTAGAATAGGTACTTCACTTTGTAATGGGAACGGGACAATACAGCAGCTCAACAACAAAAACAAGCAGAGCAGAACGACAGAACTTGAGCAGCTCAGGCAGAGCCCATTGCCCTTTTCAGCATTTCAGGCAATTTTAAAAGGGCTAAAAAGTACAATAACAACGAACGAGTGTATGTATAGAGGCAGACATAAAGGTATGTGGATTACAATAGGTATCCCCATAACGGTACTCCTGCATCAGACATGCCCCATGTGAAAAGAGTGTGGTGACCTTGAGCAAGGCCACGTTCAAGCGGTACCATAATAAATGCTGCGTGCCTACCTACCCAATAATCATAATGATATAGGTACCTACTACCTACATACTACATACATATACGTCTTAGGCTCGTTTTTTTCACTCATTCCTTTGCGATGGCTTACAACAACAAACATGTCTCTCTCTCACAGAAGGAGTACATGCACAAATCGTATCTTAATTACCACTGATGCATAAAAATATGGCGGTAATATGTTTTTTCCATTAAATGGAATCCTCCATCAGGCTCGGATGTCACTTTGGTTTTGTTCCTTGACAATGTTTCTATTATTTGCTTCGGTTGATGATTAGTGTCCTGTTTTAATTAAAACTAAACTATGTCTATAGCGGTACCCATGTAGGTTTAATTGTGCGCGAGCGAACACCTTCCACCTTTCATTTATTCCACGACTAATGAATAAACTGCCACCACTAAAGAGACATTAATCCTTTACAAATCAAGACTTGTGTCAACTGTCAATTTTAATCAGATTTTCTAAACGTAAAAAATGGCAAGGACTCAAAACGTATTAATATATCTTTTGGCATGTCACTCACCTCACAGTGCAATGCACATTGGGTACTGATGCCGTTAATATATTGACTTTTCGAGAATTCCTTGTGACTCCATCAAAAGTTGTTAATTTTTAATCGCGTCATGCTACATGAGAAAAATTAATGCGTCCATTTTCGTAACGCCTTTCATCTTCATCGTCATTACACAAAAAGATCTCGTTGTAACCATACACTTGGTACACTGCTGCACGTCTGTGGATGGCAGGCAGCAGCCGGCCGGTTTACACACGACGACAAACTGATACAGTCCCCTTTTGACGGGGTACTTTCCCCCTTTGTTCATTTCATGAATGCTACAAACAAACGTGAGCTGACTACTCTACGTAATTATCTAACAGCCATACTGACGATCTGATAAGAATGGTTGAGTGCAGTGCATATTGATTTTACAACCAAAGAGTGGTCCCTGAGTTTAATTAATCCAATCGTTATTAACTAAACTATTTCACTACGTGTCGTGCACACACACACATTACACACATACACACACAGCTTTACCTTCTGCCGTGACATCCGTTTGTCCGCCATAAAAAGTAATATCGCAACAGAGAGATACAATCCTCCCAATTTTTTCACATATTAACCTCCTCTTCTCAACTTCACACCCACTTTTCCATACAGTTTGCTCAATGTTTCGTTGTTGTTATTATTCATTTTATTTTTATTTTATGGCGTACAACATGCACACAATACCAAACTCGAACCGTAGAACCATTCCATAAAATTCCATTCTGGCGCTGCAAATGCAGTTTCGTAGTCGTTACATTACTTAAACGCTTTTTAGTAGTATATTGCTTTAAAAGCGCGGCGTGTTTGAATTGAAAGCTCAATGATACGATTAGCATTTATCTTTCATTATTATTAATATTTATCTTTGGTGGTGGTGTCTCTAAATGAAAGAGATATTTATAAAGCACGAGAATGCATTCGTACTAAATGCAAACGTATTCACGGAATAGGTGTACTGGTGTGTGTGGTGTGTGTGTATGTATATCGTAGTAAACGTGCGGTTTTGCCATAAAAATTATGGCAATTTTTTTTAACATTGTCAGCTTCGTTATATAAACATTTACCAAGAAAAAGGTCGTCCCATGGGTTTAAACACAATAAGGTTGCAGGAAAATTCCTAATACAGCAATACAGTAATATCAAATCGAATATCGAGTACTGCTTGCCGCCGCTGTAATTTCCCATGCTAATGTTTCTATTCTCCACGTTTACCTTATTATACAAGAACAGCAAGGGCGATGACGATGATGATGATGCTAACGCTAACGTTTTGCAAAACGCCACCACGGCTCTAAGATAGATAAAGGATGATGGCGCTGATGATACGAACATCCGTCGATGATATGACACACGAGTGATGTGTAGCTTTGGCTTTTAAGTTTACGATGACGATTACATTGTGCGTGAGTAAAGTTTAGATTACATTATATCGATTCATTGCTCACTCTCTTTTGTGTGTTATATAGTCAATGATGAATGGATAAATGGATATTACGTTTTTTTTTTAAAAAAAATGAGGTATGGACTTCTGTGGACGCGCTGGTAAGGTTACCCTGTAGAAAAACGTGATGAAATCTAGGTATACTTGTTCTGCAGAGGGATTACCTATTATGACAGCTCGTAAAACGCAATTTGATTATGGAATGAATAAATGAATAATCGGAAAATTTATTGCTGCGTGCGATGTGAGATAGAGGGATACTTCCAAGATGGAATTCTTGAACAAAATGGAACTACCTATCAGCACAGATTGTTTAGGATTTATGCGTGTTCTTTGTGTTCCCGTTTAGCGCTTGGCATTCACTGCAGGTATAAAATTAACTCGGGTGTGTAATAGTAGCTGTAAAAATGACAGTAATTAAGGCTTTCGGCTATTACGCCGCACAACTTTACGGGTGCTTGTTATAGAGCAAAATCGACAATAATCTTTGATGGAACGGATGAAACCATCGTGGTATCTTGAATAAGCCTTCTAGCATCTTTTATTTAAAATTCATTCCACACGAATTCCACGTCTCGTCCATTGTCACCAACTTGTTATTATTTAATACTACTGGGATGACAGGGAATTAATTGTCGTTATGTAAGTAAGTGTGCAAATTGGGTTTAACTGCAGTAAAGTCAAACACGTTATACCGGACTGCTTCAAAGATGGAAACTTGCTGCACATTATTGCTAAAAAAATTGTCTATTTCCACNTTAACTGCAGTAAAGTCAAACACGTTATACCGGACTGCTTCAAAGATGGAAACTTGCTGCACATTATTGCTAAAAAAATTGTCTATTTCCACTTCATTCATTTTATCTGGTTTTTCAATTGCCGTGTATCAATATTAGGTATGCATACTTAATTGTCTGAGTTAGTCACTTAATCGCCATTTGTTGCACGATCACGCCAGTATTCCATCTGAATTCCAATCTAAACGTAAATCTCCGTGTAATCTCACAATGTACGTCGTGACGTAATATTTAGCACAGCACGACTCATAGATAATGCAACTGGGACTAGACGCTTATTGAACAGAGCCAGAAAAATATTTTAGTCCCTCCTCTAATTTGTAAAATCAAGATTTTTAATGAACCGCGTAAGTAATCCTACCTAAAAACTAGAGATGAAGCCAGCCTGGACACGCGTGCAGATTGGAGATGACACCTAATCTTGTTGACATATCAAATCATCTAATAACTATCCGTGAATAACTAAATAACTAACTCGTGAATCTTGCCAACAAAAAGAAGAGAGAGAAAAAACGAAACAGGTATAGTAATTATCAGGTACATCTTCGGCAGATTTAGATCTTTACATAGTCATATATCGCGTCCCCGCCACAACACTACAACCACCACACAGCGCAGCAGCATCATCATCCTCCTCCTCCTCCTCCTTCATTATTCACCCTCGAGTTGCATAAAAAGAAAGTGAAATCTCAGACGACTAAAAAATGGGTGAAAAACGTTTCTTCTATTGTTAAAAAACGAAACAGGTATAGTAATTATCAGGTACATCTTCGGCAGATTTAGATCTTTACATATAGCCATATATCGCGTCCCCGCCACAACACCACAACCACCACACAGCGCAACAGCATCATCATCCTCCTCCTCCTCCTTCATTATTCACCCTCGAGTTGCATAAAAAGAAAGTGAAATCTCAGACGACTAAAAATGGGTGAAAAACGTTTCTTCTATTGTTATTCCTATTATCTCTCCCCTAATCCTATCATCTACCCTTTTTTATGCGACGAAAATCGTTTAATAGTTGACTGTTGTGACTCTCTGAAATGAAATGAAAATGCAATGCAGGAAGAACCTTGAGAAGTGCGACGACGACGTGCAGAACGCCTAAATAGGTCATGGCCTAATTGCTGCAACGCATACATTATACAAAGTGATACCACCACCAGACCAGTAGTAGTGATATCATCGTCGTCGTCGTCATCATCATCGTGTCACTACCTATAAAAGTGGTTGCAGTGGGTATGCCAGCATGCACGATGATGGTAACGTATTCGTGTATATTATTATTACGTGATAAAGTTAACTGGCATATTATTTCTGTTTGTTACGCAGAAAGCAACAAGCCCCCACACCACATTATCTCTGTAGCCGAAGATTGAACCTGAAGAAAATGACAGCAGTGCACACAGAAGCTAAGCAAGAGACAAGAGCAAAGAGAGGTGATGAACATTATTATTAGCACAATCATTTTCTTTAAAAAAAATGGGTTGCCAACTTGTAAATCAGTGATACCTGCAGGGTTGCACGCAAGTACAACTTCGAATCGTCGCCAGTCATCACCAGACCACCACCAACTCACTCTTGTAACGCAATGAGCACAGAGCTTAATAATATGCAAGTTTCTTCGTACGAGAACTTGTTGTACCGATGATTACGATCTTTTTATGCGAATGAATAGTACCTATACAAGGTATCTATATTATAATGGATGGATTAGGTGTACATAATTTACGAATCAGCGAAACTGGTCGTCACTTCATCGTCTTTGCAAATCCGTCGATGCTGTCTTGTATTTCTTGACGGGGAATAATGTGTGTGGAAAGAAACATGGACACTGACGGACCAGTTAAAACTTAAAAAGAGTGCATATTCGCACAAAAATATTGTACGGTATCAGAAAATGTATACATACCGAAGGATTGAGAACAATTGTTCATCACAAAAACATTTTCCACCATGCTGAGCCGTTTACCTATGGACAAGGAGCAGTTTGGTTACCGCCATTATTATTATTACATATTTTGGCAGTAGCTGGGTTGATAATGACTGTTTCATGGATGTACTCGTACTCTTCCTACTCTATTTTCCTTCTGTGTGTGTGGCAGAGATTGTGCCTATTATGTGTATATACTACCAACAACATTTTACGCATGACGTGTAATTCAGCAGCACTTGAGGGTTGAGGCAGCCGCAGCATTAGATATTTTTTGTTGTTTCACAGATTCCAATTTGATTATGTGGCAAAGCCATCGTATTCTTTGCAATTTTTTCAAGGTCTCTTGAATCATCCTTTCTTAATATGCTTGCTTGTTGTGACGACACCAATACACAAACCATAAATAAAAACTCAGACTGAATATGTGTATGTACAAAAGTAAAAGAATATGAGAAAAATGATGGCAGATAATGAGAATGAACTTATAACTAATTATATATTAAAGACCAATGTAGAACCTGAAAAACCGTTTTTTATTTAAACTTTGCAAATTCATGAAGTTGTAAAGGAAATTCTGTGATTATTAATAAACCAAGTATATAATTCTCGCACAGAGAGATATAGACATTATAGTGTAAGTGTGGTAGGCAGAATGATTTGCATGAACAATGAACTTGATGACGGTATAATGATGGTAGCTGGTTCTGATGTAACAAGTAACCGTACCGTCATGTCATCATTATTCTCATTCGTGGAATTCTGTAATATTCCAGCTCTTCTGGGTAACCGACTAAAACTCTGATTTGCTCTGGTAAACTTGCTACTATGTTGCTTCTACGCTGTTTATGAGTCAGTATGTACATCGGGTTTCCACTAAAATTCCCATTGTATTGTGCAATGTTGCGAAAAATTAGTTCAGTTCCCTGATTTGTTTTCTTCAAGAAGAAGCATACCTACACAAGAGCTCTCCAGCGAATCAAAGTTGAGTTCAGCGTACTCGTGTGTCCTGTTACATTAATGCTGACGTAAGACTAAAATGGACAGACAATGTAGCTTGCAATTTTACTGGATATCATGTCCATTCCTTGTCCGTTCATCCTACTGATCTTCTAAAAGTAACTCCATGAATCATGACGGGTGGTGGTAAAACAAACAAATTAGTTCTTAAATTGAGGAATGATGAAGACGTCATATTTGCATAATATAATATATTTCATGACACTCTTCACGGTATTAAAGAAGATTCGTGTCTTAAACGAGACACGTTTTCTCTTCTAAAAAATATTTAAAAATTAAAAAAAAAAGGATTTGAATATTTGAGAGAAATAATGCTATTCCGTGAATAATTTAATTCATTTATATCATTCGTCTCAAATGGGAAATTTTGTCGTCTATTTATTTTGGAATCGTTGTAGCAGAAATCCTGTATTTATGTGCTGGAAAATCCAACAGAATCCTATAAACGTAGGTTTAAAGTTACTATATATATGTAGGTTCATTCATTCGTTCATTTAATATGCTCCATCCACAGATGTTCTCTGAACATGAGCTGAAACTACTTTTGAAACCAGACACGTCTGTCTGGTTTGTAAAAACTTTCAGTTGACCTCTGCAGGAGTACGAGATGCGAAACCTGAGTTATGTAAATACATCTTTAAATCGGCAAATTGCACGTGCAAAAACACCGCGTCCAGCATTTTTCTCCTTCATTTGCTCGTTTAAATACCTCATTAAGATTTTTATGCCAGTTTTATTTTTTGGGCATTTGCTGTAAACTCTATTTTTGTATATGCGTCAACATATTTTTTGCAGCAAAAACTAATGAGTTAAATGCTCACTCACTGAATGGTACGTGCTTGGACCATTCGCGAATGAGACAGGAGACACAATATAGTGTTCGTTTTTTCTATAAAGGTAGCTAAACTGGCTAATATAGTGATGATGCTTCTAAGCTAGACGGTAGCGTAACGGCGCTTTGCCATTTTTTATCATCCTCATGAATGTCGGTTTGGCTTACTGTTATCGTGCTTTGTTACATTCTTAACGCAGACATAAGGCATAATATTTCTTTGATAGTAATCATCTGCTTTGACATTCCCATGAAATTTCAAGTGCACCTCAATGTCTTTTTTGGTTGAGAACATCATACCAGTGAATGTTTGCCTACTGCCTCCAATTTTCTTTGTAAAATCACGTAAAGCTAATAACAACTCATGGAGCCATGGAGTACCTTAGCCTGAGCACGCATAAAAAGTGCACTAGAAACGACTTACAGACAAATTCCGCTCTGGACGTGAACTATTGCTTGTTCTACGACTGTCATGCATTGATGAATGCGATAACGCGTTTAACCAGCCCGATGCTAGGGTAAAATAAAAGGTTGAAAATTATTCGCAAACCACGTAGCACTCATCACAGAAGGAATTATCCCCCAAATTTTTATATCCACCATATCACCGCTATGACCATTCCGTTGGATTACCTGCGAAAGTGGCATTTCCAAACTTGCTTGTACTCTTGAAATATGTTGCACAAGGAGAAAAAGCAGCGGTAGTAGCAGCAGCAGCGCAGCAATTTGTTAATAGCGATAAATAATAAAAAAATCATTGATGAATGCGATAGCGCGTTTAACCAGCCCGATGCTAGGGTAAAATAAAAGGTTGGAAATTATTGGCAAACCACGTAGCACTCATCACAGAAGGAATTATCCCCCAAATTTTTATATCCACCATATCACCGCTACGACCATTCCGTCGGATTACCTGCGAAAATGGCATTTCCAAACTTGCATGTATTCTTGAAATATGTTGCACAAGGAGAAAAAGCAGCGGTAGTAGCAGCAGCAGCGCAGCAATTTGTTAATAGCGATAAATAATAAAAAAAGAGGATATTTTTGCAATGCATAATAAATATATCCACATGGACGGACAGATGGATAGATGGATACTTACCAAGAATTGCAGATCCAACGAAAAGACTCAAGGTAACACTGGTGAAGGTTGTGAATCTCTGCAAAAATTCATCCATACACATACAATTTACCATACAATATTATTCAAAATGACATAAAAGTAAAGTTGTTTATTGGCAGTAGTACTTTGCAGAAAAAACGTTATCCTTTGGCATGAGAGCAATTATTTAGCATTTTCTTCTAGATGGACCCCGTCTACATATTATGTACAGCATACCTGCTCATTCATTTATCAGCTATAATATCACTGTTGCACTGTTGTTGATATTATTCCCTTATTTCAGTGAAGTATACGTACAAGTACACTTGAAAAATGTGCTGCCTCTTTTATTTTTCCATACAAACATATCTTGCCCCTTCTACCAGCCACAATAACAAAAATGATACAATTGATAATGGAAAAGTGCTTCACTTAATTCTTCACACGTTAAAGAAAAAATTGATAAAAATGATGATGGTGACGATGATGACTGTTCAAATATTCTGTATAAAGTGGTCTGCCTATCTATCAGTGCACTGCGGTTGCATTACGTGTGCAACTCCGCTGTACAGACTTCTTGTTGCTGTTACTGGGGCTGTTGCTGATAAGGTGTCTAATTTAATTGGCAACATCCACCTCAACTTGGAATGCACAAGGGCCATGGAAAAATTCACATGACACTTGCTATAATAAGTTTGTTGGTTGGTAGAGAGTACAGTGCTGAGGCTGTGGTGCCTATCAAGTCTACTCTTGATTTGATGACAATGATCATGGCACTATGTGATGATGACGATGACGATGATGATGATAATGTTTGATGGTTGTGCTGGTAAACAGTGCTTACTGCACTACACTACATGTGTATCATACAGTAATGATATTTAAAGGTAAAAAGTTAATGGCCACCCAGCCAACTTGACAGAACGACCCTTTTTGCCTTTACCGTCATCTTCATGATGATGATGATGGTGCACATAAGAGTTCTGATGATTACAATGATTTTGTTCGTGTTTCGCATAATACAATCATAATAATAAAATACAAATTGAATAGGAAAATGTTATTTGCTGGTGTTGTTGTAATTGCTGTGTGCTACGACAGTAGTGGATGAGTTTCGTGTAATAAGAATTAAGTGATGCGAACTTGAGAAGGTTACTATCTTGTTATTGTGTACACATATATGCTGGCCTGCTGTGGTGTGTAGTTATGCATTCTGTTATGGTATCAAGTGCAATTAAGTATTCTAAATCTCATAAAAAATGGAAGGAATACCTACACACACAACAGCCCTTTAGACCTTTTGATGAGTTCCAAGAACATTTTATTCTGCTGTTGTACCTACTACACATTTTACACGACATTGTGCATGGGTGCTATTGACAATATTGTGAAAAAGTCTGCCAACGGAATTCAATTTTACTGTGTAATATTGATCGTGCTGGTGTAATTATTAGGGCTTACCTCCTTTCGAACGCCAGGGAAGATGATAATGAAAGCTGTGAACAGAGTAAAGAAGACGACATACAGAGTGATGGTGGGAACATCTCCGGTGACGGGAGTCCGGTTACTGTAACTATACAGCGTAGGCCCGCCATCGGTTCTGAACGCATCGAACCAGCCTCTCATCGTAGGCTAAGCTTCCGGTCAAGAAGAAATGTCCAATGACCGTCTTCTTCACCTCTACCTGTAACAAAGAGAAGCTGCTCCAATCAGTGGCAGTGTACTATTCTGCATAACTAATTCAGCTATGATTTGTCTCATTCACTGTCAAACTTATTGATTGATTGACTCGTTAAGTGTGTAAATGTACAACACGAGGAAGCCTGTTGCATTGTCATGCGAATGCGAGGAAATCAGGGCCATTAATGAGCCTTCTCAATACCCATACGTGGAGTTTATTCAGACTCACTTATGTTTTTCATGATGATTTATTGCAAAGCCAATATGTTCCTGTAATAATTATTGAGTGATTACAAAGAATTAACACGAATAAAGCATTTACAAAAATTGTCATTGGAGAAGCTACATCCTTTTTTTATGACAAGATGAACCAGCCAAAAGCACGTCGAGCAGAAATACATAATAATTATTATTCTCCTGCGAGCTTTCAAAGGAAACTGTCAACTGTCACCCATCGTCATTGCAATGATAATCCTGACAATACAACAACAAAATGGGTACACCACCAAGAGCATTTTTTATATCAGCTCTCCACCAACAACTCCAACTTTCTTGCTTCTCGTAATGATTTATCCTGTGACAGATTGATTCATCAAAAACCGCTGTTCTGAGCTCCTGTCGATTGTGCAACGCAACAATGATGCACTTGCAGTCAACCACAACAACAGCAGCAGCCGCGACTCAATACATTTTTTGAAAGGGTTCCTCATTTGGAATAAAATGTTTTGTTTGACCTCCACCTCCATATGTCTAAAGAGAAGACAAAGGGAAGACGCTGTCGAATCTCTCTCGCTCTCCCTGTCTTTATTAAACTTTGTCTTCTTTGTTATTGTTTAGGAGTACTGTCATCAACAAGCGTCAATAATAGTAATGATATGATAAGCCCCTGACGCAAAATAGGTACATCAAATGCCACTTCCATATAAGGCATTGATTTATTGACCAAGATGATATTTTTATTTTGTGTTTCGCATCGTGTTTTACCTTTGTGCTCGTTGAGAGAAAAAAATGTCATCCGTAAGTCATATTTGTTTACGGTAACCTACAATGTATCTCAATGTGTGAAGCTATTACTATTTTAGGGAGCACATTTTCATAATAAATAGTTTTTTCCATGCCTGCTTTATTATATCGCTACCTGTACATGCTGAGCTTCCATGTAAAGTCTGTATATAAGAAGCACAGCAAGAGTAAACAGCAAAACAGAAATGCAATAGACCTTGTGCTTTAGTACTTGTGAAAATGATGTGTCTGGCGTGCTCATTCATTCATTGGGAACAATGTAATGTCATCTTTTATTCTGGGAGACAGTTGGGAAAGATAATAATAGAAATGAAATAGTACACAAAGCAGCAGAATGCATTTAAACGATTATTATAATACGTGTGCACTTTTTTTTAGTAATTTTTCGATGGGGATGCTATAAAGCAAATGCGGAAAAAAGGTACATTATTGTGTGATTGGATTTATTACTGTCACGTCAATTACATCTAACCACGACGTAAGGTGACGCGCAGGGAAACAAGATGGGAGCAATCAAATTAGATGCATATGGGGAGAGGGAACGAAAAATGTTTACACGACTGGGTGACTGACATTTGACATGACATATGATTATGGCTGTTGCAATGTAGCAAACAAACAGCGGGAAAACACGTATTTACAATCAAGGAGTAAAGTGTCACACATGTAAAACAATGTAGAAGTAGAAAAAAATGCGCTTTACATAACCACGCTGAGGAGAAGAAGTGTGAAACGTTAAAATAGACGCAAAAGGTAAAAATAGTGAGGCAGGATGAAGTCATATGGTGCCCTTTGTCAATACAAGAATTGCATTGAATTTTGGTGGTGCCAAGACACAGGTAGAGAGATTGATAAAAGTTTGAGTCGACTACTAATCTGGAAGTACGACTCGTCTCCAGACTAGCAGTACTGAGAGTACTGACGACGGGTTATTGAAGATTGCCAGCGTTGTTGTGGCTATGTTTAATGTCCTATACTGTTAGTCAAATAGTGTTGTGGTTGAAAGATCATAGTGTTCAATGTTCAATAACCACAAGGTAGTTAATGTAATGTAACGACTAGTAAAACTATGCATCTCGGTGGGCGAAATATTACACCGTGTAAAATCTGCCGATCGTTAAAAATCAATTTGTAGTTTAAAACGACCTTGAAAATAAATAAAAAATACGTGATGACGGTGACAACTGAGGGTCAGAAATTGCCTTCGAAAAAAACCCTATCATCTATATACACATACACACAGGATGCAATTATTCAATTCCCTCTTCTTGAAGAATTCGGACTTAGCTTTTAACCTCGTCCGCGCATATCCTCTACGTTTTAGCCGGTCATAAAACAGTTTTAATGTCACCGCTCAAGTTTAAATAACACGACTGCTAATATCCTCACAAAAGACGTATAGTCGAGCCTTTTTTTTTTTAAAATGATGACCATACTATTTGAAACCTCGATGTCACGCACTTAACTTCAAGAGCGCTGTCCAAACACTAAAAATTACCTCCTTCAGTGAATTGACACTAGAGCTGTTAAGGTGTAGACGTTATAGAGGTACCTCTCTGCATTTTGAGGCGTGCTATTGCAGTTTTGGTGCAAAAACAAATATCCTTCTGCAAAGAGGAAAGAGGATAAAGCACGCCATTCTTGACGAATTTTAAGGAAAGGAATAAAAAGGTATCAGTTACCCCTCCGTTTTTCCCTATGAGGTAAACACGCTCACACACAACAACAACAATCCTAGCCAACCGTACACCTCAATAAAATGCAACAACGGTAAAGGACTACTACGTGCAGTACAGCATATACAATCGTGATCTCACCTATACAAAAACGAAAGGGTACCAGAAAAAAACACACGTACATGTGACACTTACCATTGTGATTATTGTACTTAAGAAATATAATCAGCTTAACGAAACACGCAGAAAATATTCATGAGGAGTGAGAAGAGAACGGATATTTATCTACTCCTCTCTGGTGTAAATACACGCTACATGCACCCCTCACATCGGAAAGGAACTTGAGGTAGGACATAGCTGTTGTTATTGTTGTTTTGGGTTTTTTGGAAGAAGTCTCTCCTCTTCACTTGAGTAGGAGGAACAATGAGGTAAGTGAGGATGACTACACAGTACACAGCTTATGCAATCCAAGGCACACAAACATACTTTTTTTTCTTCTTATCATCATCATCGTCATCACGTCATTTTCTTCGGCAGTTTGCCACACGTTGACTACTGTTTGTAGCATCTACTACAAACTACAACAGAATCTCTACACACATCTCGTCAAATACTCTCGTGGCTTCTTTACAATATTGTCCAACAATTTATTAATGAGAAAGAGACACAAAAAAAGGAACCCTTGAGGGTATTTGCTGACGCTGAAAATGATGATGACGATGATACGAAGACGAAAAAAAAAACGTTTCTCAGTTATTATTTACAACTCTTCGTCTCATCTAATCGTAAGGATAAATATAATGTACACACTTTGTTGATGTTTAACCGATTGACAGAGTGAGAGAGAGAGGAGGAGAGAGATTCATTTAAAAGGGCATTATTATTAATCAGACAACTACACAAGTCAACTGAAAAAATCGTTTACCTTACTGCCGAAAAGAAGAAAGGAGCCAATAGGAGACTTCACCAAAACAGACGAACAAAGGGTTTACAACAGACGCACAAAAAACAAATTATGTTTTCAGCATGGAAAACAGGCAATAATAAAAATGATGAAATGAAGAAGATCCTTTTTGGTATTTTTTTTGTATAAAGAGGATGAAATGACTCCTTTTCAACAATGATGAAGAAGAGACTTGAAGAAGATTACTTACTAAAAAGAGTGTAACTTTTGGAATAACAAACACAACAATACTCTGAAGCGAGATGCACAGTGAAAAACAACGATATAATATGATGCACAAGACCTTGGAACCTGTTGAATATTAAATGTCCATTGTAGTTGTTCGACTGACTTACTGACTGACTGACTGCCTGCCTTATTAATAAAGGAAGAAGATGCAACGAAAAGTAGATACGCACAGGGCACCTTGCTTTAAGGTGGCTATCGTTTCGTGTGTGCCGAACATGAACGTTACATTGTTTGTTTGCTCTTAACACATTGTAATGGACATTATCATATTTTACAAGATCAATCGCGAGATACGCGCTGCATCTTAAGGAAGACGAATACCATCGACAGGTAGAGAAAAAAATCAGGGAAGAAGGGCAATTAGGTTAAATATATGTCGATGTGATAATAGTACTAACTTATGCACAAATAAAAGCGCTTAAATAATGCTCAACTTCCTTCTTCGTTACAATGACGGTGGTGGTGGTGGACGTGATCGTTAAAAGCGTGATGGATGACATAAGCATGGCGCCTATCCATGGCCCATGGGCATATTCCAAATAAATAACAGTCATAACTCGTTACTGAACTGTGCATGCAATATATGCGAGATTAAAACGGGAAGTTGTGTGCTCCCGCGTGTTTACGGGTTTGCTGTCCTTTCATCATCTGAATTGCTTTATTTATTGTTCCAAGATGTTCGTAAGTATGAATCATTCCATATTTATTATGGGCGCTTGACGCAAGCACTGATCAAATCATGTTTTTAAATAAACGAATAAATACTCTGGTTTGATTGTGTTGTATTTTTCAAGGTGCCCATTTCATCTTCCTCGTACCTCTACATGTTAA
>JAHZNE010000946.1:0-13384 GCA_027744055.1 Callyntrura sp. NNG-2020 | reverse complement strand
AAAGTATGACCTGGTAGAGACCCCCATTTTGTGGCATTATGCAAAACTATACGCATTATGCAAAACGGCTACCCTAGTCATGATCATCATCGTCGTCGCCATGATCAACATCCCAATTCCCATCCACATCCTTGCCTTTTGAAAATTCAATGTGTATTGTGCTTGACCCACATATTGTGCTGCTTACGCATGAATGAATCGCTTTTCGCCTGGTAGTGTGCTTAGTTGAAGGCAAATTAAAAGGAAAACGTTTCCAGCTGAGAAGAGATGTTACGACTTGGGGTGTGGAGGCGTGATTTTTACAGCTTGTCTTTCAAATACTATAGAGGAATTTGCCGGAAGTGAGGTTTTCTCTGTTAGCAGACATTGAATAAAGGATGCATTCTTGGTAGTGGTAACTTTCTATACACAGTGCAGGAATACACACACGCCGCCACTTTTACCACGATGTGGGCAGGAGTTCCAATGATGAGATTTTGATGAGAAGAGGGGATGGATGTCCAGCGTGGTGAAAACTCGTTGGGATATAAAGAATAGAGCAGCCTTTCTACTTGTTAATTAATTATGCTGAGTAGTCGCATTCAATTAGAGTGTGGGAATGAGAATTGCAGAGAAAGTTTTTTCCTACACACTTTCTCTAGTAACAGTTCAGCCGATATAAAGGGGGAAAAGCATTCTTTGTTCATTTCCTATTTACCCACTCATTTGATATACTTACATGTTTTGTAGTAAAAAATATTTTAACACAAACAAATTCTTTTGTCCGTTTGATGGTACGGTTTAAACATCATCCTTAAATACAAAAGCCGCCAAGCGTGCCTATAGATTACTGATTTTTGAAGAACCAATCCCCCACCCCCTTCCTATTTTCCCTTCCTACATATTTGTACACAAAATCATAAATAAAATATAAATAAGCGAGAAGCTGCTTTCGTCTTTGCAAAAAAGTGCGCAATACTCCTACTTTGATCTCTTCCGACTATTGCACACTTTCTGGTGAAAAAATATTATGATGGTTCCCGTGTCGCCTTGTTGTGTGTGTATTAATACTGCTTTGGGAAATGATGTGACACATTCTTCCAAGAAAAGGAAAAGATACAGGTCAAACAGGCCAAACAGAGTTGTAGTAATCCAATAAATTCCTTTATGCTTTCTTTCCATCATCCATCCGCTCTCTCCTTTCAAAAGAATCTTTTTATGTGGTGCAACAGATTGGACTGTTTTGTGGAAATTTTTATCCAAATACATGCTCTCTCTCTAACACTAGCACACAATGTGTAACCACCTCTTGGCGTTGTAGGTTGGTGGTGAGGTTACAAACATGTTCTAAGTAAATGAAATTAATTTATGATCAATAGCTGAGTGGATCACAGAGTTGCAAAGGGAAGTAGCTTGCGTCAAAAACATATCATACGTACTTACGTACACATGCATAAAAATATACAACCCCCATCTTCATCATTCCAGCTCTTCGTCGAAGGAGAATTGGCCTGGTGGAAATGTTGCGAAATCAGATGGCATTCTTCACACGGGCATATATACACAAACACATGCCAGATTTGGTGGAAAAAAGTAAGCAGATGTTGATATTCACATGTTGGTAATCAAGATGCGGCGATGATGAAAAATGCGCGCATTCCATCTTCCATAATGGTAAAAATAAGTATTATTTTTATCTTTTGGATGTGTATACCGTCTCCAGCAAACACACACACATCCCATCTGTTGTTTTGCCGCTACCAACCAGATGGTTTGATTTCTTTTAAGGATGTTGCTACTAGTCCGTTTTTATATTTGATTTCGTCGAAAGCATCAAATCGGATTTCGAATAGGTAAAATACACGCGCGCGTGGAATAAATATAAATACCAATCGGCGCATTTCGCAAATGTATAATGTATGTACAGCTTTAGATTATTTCTCGTTATGATGATAGGATATTGCAGAACCGCACAAGCACAAGGAATGAAATAGATTGGAAGTTTTACAAGGTAAGCGGAGAACTACAGAGAAAACAGATTAGGACTGGGTATTGTGTTAAATATATGGTGATTTATGTATGAGTTATAGTGCTCCCATAATACGAAAACACCTAATCAACTGACCTTGTCGGTTGCAGAACTTGATCTTTTCACGCTCTCATTATTATCCTGTGTACGTGTATGATGATCGTCATCCAAACATGGAAATGTACACACATACATACACTTGAAAGGACTTGACAATTCGTTACAGAATGTACGCCTTGATGATAATCGGCTTATTTTTTAACCACGAAATGGAATATGAACGTTTTTCGTTAAACATGGCGCTGCGATTGCGAAATATATGGAACTGACATCCCAGAAAACTCTACGCTTCCAGTTTTGACAGAGTTTTCAATATTACATATATAGGCAAAATCACTGTTATTAATTTCTAGAGAAATGTGAAACTTGTCATTTTGGTTTGCCAATGGGATGGCTGCACAAAAACAAGGCAAGTTTTAAATTGGTTTTCTTTAATCGGTCGATGGAGCAAGATTAGACTGCGGGTGATGGCTCACAGCAGCCGTTTCAATTAAAGAAAGTTTCCTGTGTACACGAGTAAACATATATTGCAAACTACTACAGA
Organism: Callyntrura sp. NNG-2020; assembly: GCA_027744055.1. Taxonomy (NCBI): domain Eukaryota; kingdom Metazoa; phylum Arthropoda; class Collembola; order Entomobryomorpha; family Paronellidae; genus Callyntrura; species Callyntrura sp. NNG-2020. The sequence continues at coordinate 10,772 of JAHZNE010000946.1, read as the reverse complement.
CCTACGAAACTATAAACCTACATTCTGATTGCATCTGCATCAGTATTAATTGTGAAGTTGTTGAAAATTTTAATCTGTATAGTTGATAGTTTTCCTGTGATGCTTAGATAGGATTTCAGGCAACATTATGTAATCCAATGTGAATGATAGTTGTACCTAAATAAAAAAATAAAATAGAAAGATTTCTATAATCCTGCCATACGTAGAAAGGAAACTGAGTCTGAGTTCATAATAAATTCAATCTCTTTTTAAAAGCGCCTTTGCGAAATAGCCAAAGGAAGCGTCCATATTGCAAAAGATAATTATGAAAGAGGAAGAAGAATGCAAAAGCTAAAACGGAACTTGTTGGAAAAACAGTACCGGCAAGTAAAACTAAAACTGGATCGCATATTTTGATAGTTTATATTTTCCAAAAACGTAATATAAATAACAACGAGTGGGATCGTATAACTTTAATTCCTGGCTAATCCGAACTTACGACTGCTATTTAGTAGTCTTAAACTTGGTTTAAACCTGCATTAAAAGTTACACGATACGGCCCAACATGCTTTACTCCAGTGCAAAAGTAAACAAACCTGAGATTTGATTAGGGGAGAAGGAAGCCATGCATAAATTTTTACATACTGAACATGGTCTCAATTTCACCGTTAATGGTTACACCGTGGGCACGTTCCGTTACTTTAAAGTCAGGAACTAACACGTGATATATAAATTAATATATGAAGATTTATGCAGAAAAATAACTCTGCGAAAACTTGTTATAATAACGCTTTTGCAAGACTACATGCATGTTATTATCGTTATTAGTAAAAGTATGCCACTATACCACACAAACTTGGAGTGCACTCCTTCTTCCTACACATACCACTGGCATTAGTGAAAGACTGTCATAATAATCAACATCACAACATTCATTTACCTGTCGGCGGTGTTTCCGGTGAAATAATGCTTAAAATTAAGAATTCATAATAATACCACCTAATAACAGGGATGTTTCACAATGGCAGAAACAGAGAAAGCATTTCACCAGAACATGTTCTTATTATGTTCATAATGTGTGCGTCATACAACATCCCACCTTACGTATTTATTTTCGCTGTTGTTTGTTGCTGAAAACGTATTTATTTTCTCCATTTCCATTTCTTTTTAACCTACGGCTTGATACTGATTATTTACCGACCTATATATAGATCTATACTACTTATGTAAACAATATCTATACCATGCATACCTCCACTGTTATATTTGTGTCCCTACATTTTATATGATATAATTATGTTATTGTCTATCATCTTTAAAGTTCAAGAATGAAAATGTAAAAAAGTACAATAGAAACTGTCACAGCACGTATTGTTAAAATGTCTGGTCTGATTCTTGTTTGTTTTTCTCGTGAAATGAAACGGAAAACACAAAAAATAAGACAGCGGGGAAAAGAGAATATGGAGGAAGCGACGCATTACAAAGAAATTATTAGGTTCTATAAAATGCTGAAAGTAACTGTAAAAAAGAATGGCGCACATTTTTGAGATGGAAAGAAAACGTGTGCGTCCGCACCAAAAGAAGATTTCATAACAGGAAAAAAGTAGTATTTACTAATAGGAAGCTTTGTAATCGCAAACAATATATAATTCATAAGAGTATGGTTAATAGTTAGTACATGACATAGGCGCCGTACAACTGTTGGCGATGAAAGCGTACAGTAGTACACAACTGTGGATTGCTCGCTTCCAGCTATTTATTCTTGTAACGGAAACACATAGATAACTACCACTACGCAGCCTTATGATGGTAGCAGGTGTTTTTCTATCGTACATAACTAAAAATGTACGTGCATGTACTTATACGTATATTAATAATAATGGCGTATGATTAAACTTTATGGGACACTAACAGACAACAGAGAACATTTTTTTCCCGTACAAACCAACATAATTTTGCAATTTAGTGTATAAAGGAGAAAATAAGATCTTTCTACGCCCAAGTGTTTTGTTACAAAATGCGGATACGCCAACCTTCTGTGTTTGTCACAAATGAAGTACCTATATATTCCGACATGTGCTGGCAAAGAAACACATACGTTTCCTGCGGAAAATACTTGTTAAAAAGTTACTATCAAGTCAAATAACAAGGTTGTTGAAGCGGGCGAAATGTGTAAACATTAATACGCTCGTATGTGCCATGTGCTTAGAAAAATACGTAAGTACATGATATATTTTCATAAAAGGAGAAAAACAAATACTTGACGTAACTTGTCTACTTCCCATGCCCACATGGTAGGCCAATCTGCTTGAAACTTTCTTCAATCAAAAAACTAATCATTTTTAAGCGGGAGGAAAAAAGTCGTAAATTTGGGACAGTTTTCTACAATATTTCGTGTCATGTCAGGTTACCTACATATATTCTAAGCCACTGTGAGTAATACCAATGCTGCTGGAAGCTTAAAACCAAATTGTTCGAAAATTCCATCAAAACCTGAGAGAGAGAAAAGGGTGAGGGGGAGTCTGGGAAAATACCGCAATGTTTTGGCCCGGGGTATGAGTTTTCAATCAAAAATGGAACATGTCATTGTACACGTGCGTGATCTGACTGGGATTGAAATTGAAATGTATATGAACAACTTTTAAAAGTACAGCAGTGGAGTTTCCTTGTGGGAAAACTTAGCAAAAGTTTGTAAACTCTTTAAATTTCTATGAGGTAAAATTAGCTTAAGTAATGCTAAAGGGTGCCTACTTCATAAAATATGTATTTACTTACGTGAATGTGGCACATTAGTAGCTGCTCTATGAAATTAATTGTATTGGATCTGTGGCTAAACAAACATTGAACATTTATCAAGAAATAACTGAAACGTGGAGAAAGTTATCATAATGCATTCAGGTGTAGGGATAGATCCGAATTTTTTCTTAATCCGTATTACTCCGTAAATTATTTACATTTTTCGCGATTCTCTATGCTGCTATCATTATGAACTTGTGAATTCAGAATTCACTTAAACGCATTTACCTGCAGTGAATCATTCGATCTTACGCTGTAATGCATTACGAAGTTAATTTCATTTGTAAAATATGGTAGTGTTTGACTTTATTCATAAGTTTTTTAATAAATGCTAGTACAGCACATTAGAGCTACGATGATCATACTTTTTTTTATCATAAGTTAATTTCATTTGTAAAATATGGTAGTGTTTGACTTTATTCATAAGTTTTTTAATAAATGCTAGTACAGCACATTAGAGCTACGATGATCATACTTTTTTTTTATCATTATCCAAACATTTTATTTCAAATTAATTTTAGTTTGAAGAGTTGTCAGTTTGCAGTAATTCATTTTGACCATGTTGGTCCTTTGTAGACAAAGTGGAACTTTCCACTTCTCGTTGAGCCTGTCTCGTCTCGTTGAACTAAATTTTAGATAGCAATATAGAAATAATATTTTAATTCTCTTATTATCGTAATATTTAGATTAAACACGCAAATGAGATTTTTAATAAGATTATGCAAGTAATACGATTAACTAAATGATGATGGTGTTCATCAGGTCGCATAATTGTTATACATAAGAGACTCCTGATATGACATAAAAATGTATCTAATATGAAATTTCTCATTATCAATTTTGTAAAAACCCGCGCAGAGAACTTCATTAATATTATATCGCCTTTTCTAAACATTGGCAATTAAAAATCAATTAAAAATTACGTATCTGCCTTACTCAGCAGATATGTTAGATTTTAGATTACATTACACTACGCCAACCATCGATGATATTTAACTAATTGTAAGTGTTAAATTGATGATAAAGTACAATTCTAAAATTATTAGTCAGAAATATGCATTTTTACACTTTGTTCAGTATAAACTCCCGCTTACTTCTTCATATAATTTATTTCGAATTTGAATTTATACGTCTATTACCATCAACTATCAACAAACACCGGCATGCGCATGGTTAAAAATTGACTTGACTCATGTGAGTTGTGTTATGGTACAATTACCGCACTTTTAAAGGTTCATCGTATTAGTGTGTGGGAGATGGGTTTCGGCATAAGCGACCACACACTGTTGACAGTTATGTTATTTCAGACGCATACAAAAATAAATCCTTTAGAATCCTACTTTCTCCTACCTTACAAGAAAATATATACCCGAAAGTCAAGCAACTTTTGATGTAGCGCATCTTTAACATTTTGTCGCCATCAGAAGTTTCAGTTTTCTTATCACTACTATTTGTTCCCGTTGGGCTTGTTGTCTCTAACACATCCAACCATCACAATCTATCTATACTAATTGGTCGTTGCATCTTTATTTCTCTGTGCTTCCTATATCTCCCGATAATCATAAAAAGCACATTTACCGTAGGTGTTAGAAAATGACCACTTGCCTACAAATGAGGGTTTTCCCGAGGGTCGTCTTAAAAAACCTTTCATAATTTTAATATTTAGCATCTCAACGTAAACTTAAATCCATGAATCCACTGAATAATCTCCTATATAAGGCTTCATGATACACATGGGGAAAGGAGAAAATATATTCTGCTAGTCATACCACACATGAGCTAGTTGCGAAAACTCTAAAGCATATTAAATACCTTTTAAATCTCAATATGAAACATGTATTTTGCTCCTGCTTGTAAATAAAGCTACAATAAACTATAAAATACAACCAGTGTGCAATTTAACTCACACGAGTCAGTTGTTAGTAGGATATACTTTGAGCTCCAGTATACTTCATACATTATAAATGTGTTGGGAATGAATCCGAATCCGTCGGCTTATTAAAATAAAAAATGTACACCCAAGAATTTGGTAAACATTTTACATTCCCAAGTACTTTTTTTTTTTTTTGCTCTCCCAACCGCAATGATTTGAATGAGGTAATTTACTCGTAAATTAACTGTAGGCAACTCCTTGCACAATATATAATATATGCAGTACCGTAAAAAACGATGGCAGCTCTTTGTACACCGCTAACAACACAACCTATATTGAACTCACAAGCTAGGTCCAGTTCAACGAATTAAAATTATGCATCGTGGTATTCTTAGCGCCAAGATGTAAAAAATATTCTTGTTGTGAAACACGTATGCCATGTTTACATTACACGCTTACAAATATGATGAAACATACTTTATAACCCTCAACCTACCTCGTTGTGGCTTTATACTTTGGAGGCAGAGCACAATAAGCTAACCCCTTCTTCTCGCCAGAGAGTCATTTTACCGCGTCTAACGCTTTTTGATGTCTATGCACACAGAATTCCTAATTGCGAGACAGTTTGTTTTATGACCAGAAGTTAAAACAATGGGCGTTTTTTGTGTTCCGGTGATGAGGGCAGTGTCGGTGGTCATGCCTCATAAAAGCCAGTTACAGTTATAAACACGGAGCTTCAAAACTTTTCACATTTACATATAGATAATACGTCCATTCTCCTCTATATCCTCATCTTTTTCTTTGTAACGGATACGTTTAGCAACAGCTTCACCTATTTGGATCGCCATTTCATGTGCAATGTTTACCTTTTCTCTCTATTAACATGCAAATTCAGTACACGCCACCACCACCACAATCACCACACAACCCCAGCTTTCATAGCATTGAACAATATGAGGAAACAGAATTGCGTGACGCAGCATCATTCAACACGCTCTTTTTGTCTACGAACGAACCAACGGGGAAGATGGGAAGTATTCGCATTGAGCATGCATACGATGACAAATGATTACCTAACTTAGCTAATTTAGGTCGGGTGGCTCTGGGGAAAACGACTTATGCAAATGTAAGAGTATACATCCAACTCTAATGTTTATTGTTATCATTACCTAGTCATCTCACTTTACAGTATTGATTGAAGTAGTCCTTCTGTTAACCTGGTTTAGCTTCGCTTCATTATATGTGTTCGTAACTGAATGCTGTGACGTCAGCGTCATATAGGAGGGAATTTTGGGACTTGGAATTAACTCTTAGGTATTTGTATATAAAGAAAACGTTACTTGAGGTGTCCGTGGGACAACCAATGTGTTTGAAAAGTATAGTAACTTTTAGCCATGCCGTATTCTCGCTAGTTATAGCCCCCGCCAATCATAAGCCTCTTTCTGATTATAGCCCCCTCTGAAGGTGGCGTAAACAAGTTTTTAGTCCCACCTCTAATTATAAGCCCCCTATGAAATTGCACTAATAGTTAACAAGTTGTACAGATGACAGTACGAATAAATACATCTCGGGATCAAATGTTACATTTCCAAGATGTAAATGGAAGAGGTACAACATCTGGAGAAAGCAGAAGCGAAAGAAATATTATGCATTTATGAGTAGTTACGTCAATAGTGATTGATTTGTAGTATTTATTAAGCTTTTATACATGAATTTGAAAATATTTTATTAAAATTAACATAAATGCCGGGTATGCGAATGTTGACGTTCTGAGTTTAGCATCTCTCGTATTATGGAGAGGGGTATAATTGGCGAGAATGCAGTATACATGTATACATTTTTACATATTTATATTGTACAAAATATTTCCGGTTGTATCGTATCTAACAAAATCTTTTCAATTGCATAGTTTTATACTTTGTTCACGTATGTTATAATAATTTTTTTCAGCTATCCAAATATTTACACGTGTTTGCATTGTACTTTAAACTATCATACAATCATTTAATCATTTCCAGTAGAATGATTTGTTTTCATGTCATTGCAAATTGGTTTGAATGTAAGAACGTTTAAAGAAAAAGAGAAAAATGTGCTTTCACACTTCTGTGCACTTACGTAAAAGGTACCTAGATAGGAACATTTTCTTAAAATTTACGACATTTGCATTTACATGAAATACAGTTTCTTTTGTAAAATACTACTAGAGCTACATAACTAATTTTGAACTTTGTGCTTTTAGAAGAAAAAGTTTTAAAGGGTGCAGATCAGGGAAAATAATGATTTGATAATCTGGGAACCTGCACCTGAGAGTTCAGTTAGCTGATGTTGCAAATTAGTATGACAAAGTCCCCTGCATTAAATATTAACATAACTGAATGTGTATAACTCGAATGTCTTCCTATTTCACCGTCTTCACTATTAAATTTCGCAAAAATGGAGATTCTTCCAAAAAGAAACATTATATAAAGAAGTATGTAAACTTTTAATATGCCCCGCATCTGGGCATTCATGTAGCACACATAATGAAAACAGGAAAATCAGTAAGATGAGCTATTATTAAATGTTCGCCATGCATTACGGGTTTTACGTTTGTAGGACAATATATTAACATATGAAATTCGAACATTCATTCACCACATACACCCACAGCTTACAAGAGGGAGAAAGCTTTCATTCATGAAATATTATTTCTTCATCATCCTCTATCTCACGGTTGGATAGCTAAAGAAAACATTACACACCCGAAAGCTTGTAAACAGTGTCGTATAAACGGGACCCAACTCAACATTCTCATGGGTTTAACTGTTTCTAGGGTTTACATGAGCTTTTCCTTATTCTTCTTCTATTTGTAGTAGTGGATTTCATGTACCATACCGTATTACACATTATCTACCATCTTCCAACATCCGATTACAACAACAGTCAAGTGGAAGATCCACATTACTCATACACATCTTCAAGTCTATTGTGCTCTTCTATTCCCCTGCTTCTTTCTCTCCATTTCATTACACAATCTTTTTCAATACTATTTGGCATAAATTCTTTGAAAGGAAAAATGTCATTTCCCTGATCATCTTACATGTATATAAATGCAAATAATATTCATAGTTCTACCATGCAAGCACTACAACTGCACTGAAAAAATAAAAACCTCATTTTTCTCTAAGACTCCCAAGGTACGTACAATACATGTTGCTGTCCCATCGAGAACAAAAAACGGAAGAAACAATTGTTAGAAACGAGATGACAGAAAAAAAGCACACATATGTAAGTTGAGTCTCTTGTGAACCAGAGGCAAGACAGCAACAAAAATGTAAGCCGATGTTTTCCATCTCCTCATCATATTACCTTAAAGAACATAAGCACGTAAAGCAGTATCATAAAATATGCACGCTACCCATCAAACTTACTAATGGGATAGTTGAACTGTGTACGAGTGTACTGTAGCAGAGAGCCAGGGAAAAAATACAAAACAAGAAACGCAAACTCATTCCAAATGAAAATAACAAGTTTAAAACCGGTAATAATAATAACGGCAATGTAATTTTAAACATTACTTTTTTCTCATTTCTCATCTACATTTATTTTGTATTCAATTCAACATTCCTTTTTACTTGGGGATGCTTTTACCAGAAAACAAAAAAACGGAATGTAGATGAATTCAGGGTTCAGATATCTCACGTGCATTACAAAAAACTGCGCGTTCATTTCAACGGAATGTAAAAAACACGACGACGTTGTTTCCAGCAACGCAAATAGGCGAAGAAACATCGCAGAAACAGGCACGGGCAAGGAAAAAACAGCGCAATTGAAGAATAAAACAAGCTGTGTGTTATCAAGTGTACACTTTTAAGATTTGGTTACTTTACTACACCCTGGTCGATCTAACATGACCTGACCGACCTGCTCTCTTTTTTTCTCTTTCAGCAAAGCCCTTTTTACATTTTTTTGTAAAAAAAAAATGAGTAGCATACATCCTTCCTCAATTTCACTCTTTTCTCTTCTACCATCCATTGTAAATATTCTCCTGCTCCTCCTGTCGGTGGAATATTTATTCGAAGCACTATCTTCCTAAAGAGGGAAAAAATGTAGCAGTGCGACTGTCTATTTCTCCGATCGTTGAAACACGCACACATATGCATTGAGTTTGTTAAAAGAGGAATGTATTAATATGATGACAATGTGCTTTGCATAAAATAAAAGTTGTATGAGTCTGAGCACTTTTCAGTGGGTCTACTACTTTTTCTGCGTCCCATCCGGTTGCACGTCTCTATAAATAAGATTCCCGGTAGCAGAGCACTATAAAGGATACTTACTCCATGTGTTTGTGTGCAGGCGACCAACATCCATTTTTTTTGTTTTGAAAGGAGTTTATCCATCCATGTTCAAATTTACTCACGTAACGCAAGATGTGCAATAGATATATGTGTGCATGTAGAGTCAGTAATGTAGGTTTACCTATATTATTACATGAAGGATTTTTCTGGGAAGAATAGACGAAAAAGCGTAAGAAAGCGAGATAGACATGTAGTAAGTGTACATGGTATGCGTGTATTGAAAGCGAGAAAGAGAAAAGGGTGGGGAGAAAGCGTACTTAAATAAATGTATAAGATGTGTGTGCATATGGAAGTGGCAAGCCATCATCCATATTATACGGATCCATACCCATTTTTACAATTGTAATAATAATAATAGTATTACTTTACGAGGAATACGTACAAGATACCAGAGAATCGAGACTGAAAAGAAGAGAAAAAGCTCAAGAAAGGAAGAAAGAAAAGCAGATGAAAAAAGGTTGACAATTTATTTATTATTCCTGTTATACATTTCCAGATTTTTAAAAGGCGCTCCAGTAGTGAAAGCAGAGAGGGAGAGAGAGAGAAAGAAGAAGAGAACAAGGCAGTTGTGTTATGATGGCCCATAAATATACATACATATTAGACAATTGTAAAAAAAAGTAAAAAATACCTATGTAATATGCAATATGCATAATAAGCCACTAACGCAATACTTTGTGGACTCTCTCGTCCTTGTGGTAGTAGTGGTGCAAGTTGGTTGTACTCGGTGGAAAATTTACAGCTTTTCCTTCCTTCTTTTCCTCTTCGTACATAAAATATGTACCAAGAGCGTATATACCGTGTACCACAATAATTCTGTATTCTGTTGTTACAACTTACAGCCAATTCTTTTCCTGTCCAAAAAAGATTGCATAAAATATCATTCATTCGTACTTCCACATCCCATTCGTTTTTTCCTCTTCTTCAAATGTGCTCACACAAACGAATAATAATGTATTGTATTGTCAAAGAAAAGCGGAGTAGCGGATGAGATGTTCCATAGTTAGTGTACTCCCCAAAAAATATGAAGGACTACTTCTACTATACTATTCAGATTCTATTCACCAAATTGAAAAGAATGAGGTTTTTGTAAATTTGCAAATGAAAAATCTAGATACACAAAAACCCTGACAGATATATTAGATTTTCTACAGCTTCACATATTATTATACCAATTGTATTTCCTTACCTGAAAAAGAGCATGGGCTAACAAGTCTTTACAAGTAGTTCAACATCTTAACAAATGGAGAGTTTCACGGATAAGTAACTTTTACAGTATAACTAGTGGTTAGAAATATCGTAGCTATTAAGAGGACATGGGATACTACTGACTTTCACTCAACCCAATGATTGCCTTTTTACATTTTGCAAAAACGCTTGGGCATGAACTAAGGAAATTGAAGCACAACTCTTTGTGGTTATAGTATTTTGAGAGGAAGGAGGCAAGGTAGCAAGCAATACAAGAAAAATATTAAGATTTTCTATTCTTTCAAAAAACATATCTCATATCCCATTCTTCTTCTTTTCAAAGAATATTTTATGATCCTTCCACCAAAATAAAACTGGTTTAACGATACCCTCTGTTCGTATGTTTATTTTATGCTTTGTAAAAAATGTTGCCAATCCAGTGAAAAAAGAGAAAATTCCGTTGTACAATGAAAGAATGCATGTATGTGAGGGCACAAGATTGAGTTGTCTTGTGCGGGAGGGACGTTTCCAAATAATGTTATTTTATATCTCGACCGACCCTACACGTTTTTAATAGCTTCAGATACAAAACGATATTT
>JAHZNE010000945.1:22558-45392 GCA_027744055.1 Callyntrura sp. NNG-2020 | reverse complement strand
CTCTGTAGCGCAACTCGAGAAAGACTGGCAGGAAAACTGGAAATCGTGGGCATGAAAACCCTCTCTCCCTCTCTCTTCACTCGCTCTTTCGTTTGCTCCCAGTTTTCAAAGGGAAAATCTCTCTGCTTTACTCAAGGCATCATGATCATCATCAGACAGGCAGTCTGTTATGCTTTGCTAACTTTTCTACTTCTTTTTACCACGTCCAAAACATTACTGCTAACGTACTCGCGTATTACATGAAGAAGGTTTGACGGTACTGACTACAACGACAACGCTGGCGGTGGTGGTTCTGTAGTAACTGGTAGTGTGAGTGAGAGAGTTATATTGGATGGGAAGAGTGGAGGAAAAACCATTCTTTGGGAAAGCAAACTTCATGTGTAGAGTGCCGTATGCGTCTCCCTGCAAGTATAATACTACGTTTTATATAGGAACTAAGTTGTATGATGAAGAATGATAAAAGAGCAGAGTAACAATGCCAGTGGTGACTCTTTTGAAACCTTGCCGTAATCATTCCACTGTTTTCAAAGAGGAGGAAGGGAGTTGGTTGGGATCTGAAGAAAATGAAACCTTTTCTGGTTTGCTTGCGTATTTCCTCCGTGTATGTTGCACACCACTCTACTACTTGTTATAGGAAGTAAGTAGAGTAAGTAGAAGGAAGCGATGTAATGGATGGTGATATGGTGTAGTAGTTAGAATGTGCTATATCCCATCACCCGAAATGCGTAAACTGTTCGTATGTACGTATAATGATACTTGGTCTTGCCACGTCAATTGCCGCTGGATAAAGCTTCCATACATCTTGGAAACCGGAATGAGCGAGCCGTTACACAAGCTTCAATGCTGTCTGCTGCTCGTATAACGTAAAGAAGGTTTTGACCCTAACAACGGCACCCACAACATATCCCGTACCGATTACACGCACTATAGAACATCAACAGCCATAGACAGAATTCACGGAAAAACTAATTACTTGCGAAAGGTATTTAAAAATGTTTAATTACACAGGTAAAATACAAGTACTATCATCCTCCCTAGCGAGTCGCATAAAATGCGGTTGCCGTATATATATGGTTTCCCTACGGTATTTGCATCTCGGGGTAGTCTGGCCCACCGAAAATATTCTGTTGTTCGGGAAGTTCTACCCTCACAGCCAAAAACTCCCACAACTTTGAATGACAACAGGGCGGAGATGATGATGATGATCAAAATGAAAGAAGGGGGAACGTGCCTAGCAATTTTTTTTTCTATATAGATTTTTTATTCATTCATTCATTATTACGATACGATTATAAAAGTTCATACAGCATTCATGGAGGAGGTTTGTTTATGTTCTTCCGTTCTTCATACTACTTGCCTTGATGTTTTTGCTACTAGTTATATTATGCAGGTTAGCCTATGTTGCTTAAACTGTGTCTACTTCACTGAGCGCGCACACAAATACACATAAGGTACCCATCTTTTGGTTTTTCTGAAAAAGAAGAAAATGCTTTACTTCCCCTTTTTAGCCATTTTGTTAGTACTGTGTCTTTTCTGATGATGATGCGTTTGCGTCTCTTCCCCTTTTTTCCACCATTTATGATGATGATGATACTGTATACACCAGCGGACGAAATAAAATTTTGAATATTTGTGGTGTTTCTTTTACTTCGCTCCTCTCTGCTGTTCCATTTTACCTCGCCTCCTCTGTTCCACTTTCAACAGTCCTTTTTTACTTTGATCTTTAGGGACCAGTATAGTGATTATATTGTGGAGTGGGAAAGCCGTAAACTATAGAGGTGGTTCTCACTTTGATGGTGTTGTAGTGCAGTAAATATTGTACATGGATGATGCTGCGATGATTTTTGATGATGATAACATTTGTAGCTGAAACTGTTGATTTGACGAAAAAATATAGTTTGGGTTTGGTGGTGAAAACTGAGAAGGTTTTGCTACTTTACAACACTGTACGTCTCTTGTTGCTGCTGATGTTTATTCTCAGTGGGTTTATAAGCTAGTGATGATTGGGATGTGATGTGGTGATAAAAAATATTGACATTGAGTGCATGCTCGAATGCAAATTGAAGTTACAGCTGTCTCATTAAGTAATAAGTGAGTTTTAATGGAGTGCTGGGGTTCTTGTCGTTATTCATTGCGTAATCAAATGAAGACGGAAGCGGAGAATTGATGAAGGGTAACTTTAAATGGGTGATTATATGCATCCCGTGTCTCCAGCACATTCGGTATCACTACCCCACTCCTGCTCAAACTCAAACTGCCCTAGCAATAGTGAAAATAAAGGATTGTTCCTTCATACTTCATAAAGCAGTGCTTTACGTGTTGATGGTGTTGACTTAATTCGTGGTTCATCGATCATTTTTCATCGACAAATCGAAAGTAATCAGTCAAGTCTCAGAGGACCTTGCTTGAATAAATAAGAACGAAAGCTGAGTTTCGTGGAAAAATCTTATGAGATACAAGAGTGAGATGCTGTGACGCAGATACAGTGACGATGAAGAGGACTGACACGGACAGTGATTTACAAACTGTTTCATAATGTACGAAATGGTTTTTCCTGCTCATTTTATTCTACTTCGGATGATACCAGTTTGAATTTGGCAGTCTGTAAACCTATTTCTCAAAATGGAGGATACTGGTTTGTGTTAGCCTACAAATTGTTGCAAACGTATAATATAGTCTTCAACTATATAGGTTATAGGTACTTCATGCCATCCATTCATGCTTTAGCTTCTAAATGTCATTTGCAGGAAATATATTACATAGCGGCTGGCATGAACAAGTATATTTCCAGGAAATCAAACGATCTCATCAAGGCATTAGTTGAGTGAAAATATTAGATTATTCAAAGCTATTAATTTTCATTTTTGGTATGCATTAAAATGAGATGATACAATACGTGTTTATGAAACGGCCGAAACTGTACAAACACACGACACAATTTTGCCATCTATGAAGTCATTCAAATTCAAACGATCGTTTCGATTAGTGCAAGCAGAGCGTGTAGAACCGGAGGTATACTAGGAATAGATAGTGTAAACTGTTGGAAAGTGTTCAACAAATCAATAATAATTATTTTGCTCCCACTTCTGATTCATCATCATATATTCGTTTTGTCCATCCAATAATCAATGTCAGATTCAGATATGCACGTGTATAATTATTGACAAAACTGCTTTCCGTTCCAAAGAGGCAATGTATCTACAATTTAGAACTAACTAAAGAAATTTATATTTTTTCTAGTACTGTATAAATCTGTCACAAGCAAAAACTGGAACTGGTTGAATCAATTGACGTGTTCAAATATAAAATGAATTTTCAATCTTACTTGCTTCAGTTTGTAGTGTAACTACTTAAATTTGTCATTCACAATCGCTTTTCCCGTCAAAATAATTACTTCATTTAAAATCAAATCCTTCCATGTGCTCTGTCTAGGCAATATAATATTTTAAATCCAATACAGTTTTAATGTGTCTTCTCCTCCTCACGTTTGAAAGTTATAGGTTGTGCTTGAAATGTTATGTTCTTGTCACGAATAGCAAGTCGACAACACACATACATTCATTATTATACAAGTGTAAAAGCATACTCTATTTTCTGATTAGTTGTGCCTGAATTACATACATACCACGGACCTGGCGTCACAGCCGAGGTCACGCAAAACATTTCAAAATATTTCCTGAGAAGGTATAAAGTTGTTGATAAATTGTCCCTAAACCATGTTGACTTACATTCACCATCACACATATATCCAGTTTCTCTAGAACAAATTTATAAGCACTCAAAACAGGTCAGGATGTCATCAGTTTTTTACAAAGACTACTGTGAAAGCGACAACGACAACCATGGTACGCAATGTAATACGGTGTCACGGTATTAAAAAACTCGTTAAAGTCTCAGGGTATCCTCACAACCCACACAGTTGGTAATGTAAGCACATTTGGTGGGACCATTGGAACATATCATTTCGACATGATGAGGCTCCAACCCATTTACATGCATATTGGCCGTTCTGTCGTGACATTATTGACACGAATTTTACGATCTTCCTGTATTGCGTTGACGTAAATACAAGCCCGTGCGTAAATTGAATTGGCCACGACGAAAGTCGACTTGGCTTTGGATGTATGACAGCATCACCGCAGCATATAAGACTGACTGTATATACATAAGCTTCATAAAACGCAGAGCCAACATTAACGATAATAATAATGGTAACCCTTCTTTAAGAAGGAATGCGTTTAACGATAAACGCGTGGTCCACCAACAGCAGCTGTACAAGTAAAAAGTAATGAATCTCTGGAGTTTTCGAGGGGCCTGCTTAAAAACACAATAATAAAAGGACGACATGCAGAGTGAGAAACAAGTGTTATTAAGAATCCAAAGAGCATTCCATTCCAAAGAATGATGATGACGATGAGAAAGAGCCAATGATGGGTATGGTGCCAGCGCCTGATACTTTGCCGTTTTCTATAGCGAAGTTCGTTGATGCGAGTAATAGCAACAATAACGCTAACAATAATAGTGGGTAATGACATGCCTTGATTATGCATGCATGGCGGTGGATCTCACAGTTTGATAAATTCCATTTTAAAAGGTTTCGTGGCTCATAAGCATCATCATCGCCATCATCACTGTGCGGGTATCATGAACTTCTGGCGCGTCATCATCCATAAGGGTCGAATGAAATAACCACCAATGAGAGGAAAAACCGTTTCTGTTTGTATGGGGATTGTGGGTTTTGTAAATCCCTGAAAATCTGAGACCACCACTACTCTGGCTGGAGAGAACGGAAAAGAGAACCCCTAAGTAGCTTATCATATTGATTTCATTTTAGCGATGCAGAGACCACGTAAATAAATCTAAACAAGACTAATTTCTTATTTGTGTTTTTAAGACGTAGTCATTTTTCTGAAATGTTGACGCTGACATATATTGTGAACGTACTTCTTCGTTCTCATAATAAACATCGAAATATTTCAGGAAGGAAGAGACTATCTTAGTCATATCAAATAAGGATTTTCAAGATGAGAGGACATACAAAAGATTAGGCGAATATTTTAAATTGGGTACACATAATTTCCTCCATAAAATCCTGTGCATGAACCTAACAATCCCTGAGGATCAGAAAAACTCATAAGATTATAGAAACTTAATGTGAATTTTGATTTTCGAACGCATTTTATTATTGGTATTTGAAGCACTTCTTTTAAACAGATTTTCGTATTGTCCGATGAAAATGAAAGTTTTATTGAAGCTTATATTGGTTTGATGGTCATTTGCACGCTTTTATTGTGAAACATTTTATTGGAACCAGTGAGACCCTTACCCTTGGTCATTGCTTATATTACGTGGTAATGTAACAAAGGACACAATATTCTGGAAATCATTATTTTCTCCATAAAACTAGTTTTTACCCGAAGTTGTGTGAATTCGGATTTTTTCGTATTTCTACTCACAATAAGTATCGGCAGTAATAGGGTCCTGTAAGCTGATCAATTCCAATGATATTAGTAAAATGGAGCAAATCGATGATGAGGACAATGATAACAACGCTTCTATCAGTATCAGTATCATTATACAGTGTTCTGACGATACTGAAAAGGTTTTTTATCTAAAACATTGAGACCCCCAAGATGAGATGATCTCTTATATCCAAGTGAGATGAGAGTGAAACTGAACAGCCCATCATCAAGAATCAAGAGTGGGTCTCTCATTTTAGCACTACCACCAAAATGGAATTAGGTAAAGTTGGGAGCTCCGAGATTGGAACATTTCCAGAAAATACATCTAGTCAGTAAGATTGACTGGTATGGTGTCTGCGGTGCTTGAGGATGAGGGCGGCGGCGGGCGACAGCTCGTGGTGAGCCTTGATGTGGCTATAAAGTAAAGAATCAAAAGGCGAAGAAGCAATCAGCAGCATCTCTCTGTCTAGTATTAGTCTTTTGTATTCTCTCGTAGCATCGCATGCCATGAACTCAATTTCGGGATGATAATATGAATGAGTGATAGAGAGAAAGGGAGGTTTCAATTCAATGCATATTCATAATCCCAATACGCAATAGATGTACCCCCGTCGTACGTAGATATCGACCTCTCCTCTTCTCTGTTGATCTTCTTCTCCAGCCACGACAATTCAAGTAAGTAAGGCATTGTCATCAACTGCTTATTGTGTTCAAAACTTCAACCACGACGCCATTCGCTTCACACTGGTACTGTCTCTGTACATCACTATTCATTTCTGGGCCAACAAAACTAACAAACTTGTTCATGGGAAAAATAGAAAATGAATGAAGCTATACGAATGCGAGTCGTGCAGGGATTCCTGGTTTAATCTGGCCGAATTGATGAGAAACGTGCGTAGCAAGCATAGATTACAGCAGGGCTGCAAAATCAAAGGTATGAAACATTCTTTCCGTCAAAGAATATATCATCACATATCTGTCCATTCATCCAAATAGTCTCCAGATCCAAAGTATCGCAAATACCTAGGTGCTCTACACGTGTGAATATGGAGGAATGATGCCTGCATGTCATCATGTCAGGCATGAAGATGAAAATGAGTTGGTTGGTCGACTGTTTGTTTGCAAGATGTAGTAAGTCTCATCGCCTTATTATACCTACATATTATTATTGTTATTATTATTATACTACCAATTCTCTTTTCTAGCAGCAACAGAAAGCTTGTCGTTGCGGATAGGATGTAAATAAGAATCTTGATCATCCGCCGCTATTAGCACCAGGACACGCTATTCTTACCTGCTTTGGGGACACGATGAACAAAAAGAGAATCAAACGAGGTTGAGTAGGCGAAACGAATCTGCACTGTAAAATTCTTTTTGATAGAGCTACAGGATGTATTGTATATTGTATTACGTAGTGTAGATAATATATTGTGCGTATGGGTAGACGGGAACTTTTCTGGGGATTGTTTGATTTTGAAGGGGATATGTCCCTAGTTTCTGGCTTGATCTTAGAATAAATATGGGATGAAGTTGCTATATTTTCTACCGTGTCGTGTGTACTTCTAAACGGATTCGGATTTACAAGGTGCATCCAACCAATCCACCAATTTTATGAAAATGAAAATACATTGACAGATCCACTCTGTCTCTCTCATTTTCTTTGATGTCATCCATCCACTCCTAGCAAGTTCTCAGAAAGGCTTCTTTGTTGTCGATTCGTGAAATTGTATGAAATGCAATCATGTCCATGGATCACCAAGCTTTTACATGGCTAATCATGATCAAAGTGAAACTTTTGGTTTACAGGAGGAAAAGTAGATAGTAGATAGTTGCTTTAGTTTGTGATGTGTTGAGGGAATGTGAATGTACCTACATATTTCATATACTGCTTCCTGGTGATAAAGTGGATATCATCCACTATGACTATAACAGCAAAGTTGCACGATGATAATGCATCAATGACCCTTTGGCAATAATATGAAAATGCACGTCATCATCATCAACAACAACATCATCATACTTCTGCTCTCCAAACCTTCCATCGTTGAAACAACCAAATTTTCGGACGCACGCAATGCAAATCTCGAGAAGGACATAAAATAAACTGATGATCATCTTTTCCATTTCCTCTCTCATGGGTTAGTTGTTTCTCTCAAATTTGCTTCTCAAAGTCATCCTCCTGGCCCTGTTGAAGATCATCCTGACACGAGAAGAGGAAAATGGAACACCAACGTTTAATGACAAGATTTCGTGTTTGATCCTTCATCTGTATGAACCCCTCTTTGCAGGATGCAAGTTTTTGCTCTTTTGGTAAGGTCCAGCTGGCTGGACAACATAAAATGATAATGATAAGGAAGAAACTGAAGGAAGTTGCTCCACTGGGTAGCTATTTTCCTATGCACGAAGTTAAGTATATCAAAATATATTTGGAATATATCCCAAATTGGGGTAGTAAAAACATTGTGATGACTGCGAACTACATGCAATATCATGATAATTCACTTTTCCCTTTCTCTTTATCCCAAGTTCAATTTACTTTAGTCAAAACAAGATTGCTGAATTCAATTATCCGCGTTTTCTCTATGGATTGGCTGGCTTCTACTGTCAGTCTTTTTTGTCAGTTTGCGTGCGTATCTAACTCATGTTGATTATATCATTACACTTTATTTCGTATGGCTAGTTCCGTGCTTTCAGCAGTTTAAGGATATTCCTTATATATTGTTCCCTTTGGTATGCATCATACCAAAGTTTTCATACAGGACGCGATCAGTTGTAACTGGCAACTTTTTCTCAATTCCATCTCAGTATTTCTTCCGTCGATGTCATTTCCCTTTTTTGTGCTGGGTATATTTTTACGTTCACTCGTCCAGTTCTTCCGTAGCGTGGCCTTCAGCTACTCATGCACGACTATCTCCATGTGTCTTTTTGCTCCATTTTTTTCGCTTCCTAGTACTCTTGCACGCAGTATTAGGAGTCTCTGTCTCCCCTTTATTTCTACCAGTTATTTCAGCGATGTAATAATACTTAGCTCAACTCAGGCGTGCTCATCCTCTTCTTTCCCCTTCCCCTGTTGTCTCGGACATGAGGAGGAAAGAATACAAGAAAAGGTCTTGACACTGTGACTCATCCAACATTTCAGGTTGTTGCATCGTCTTGGGATGGACCGCACTGAGGGACACTGACAACATAATAACTGAGACAATGAAAGCAATGCACTCTTCAAGTCTACAGAAGCCCCCGGTGTACAATAATGTACACGAATTTGATGATGGTGGATCTATTACTCTTCATAATGTATTGTCTACTTCAAAATTATACGCTGGCACAAAATACGGTTTGCCTATTCACCTGCATGGAAATTGTCAGTATCATTACGCTACAATGGGGAATTTATTGGGGCTGGCGGCTAGTGGTAAGCAATGAAAAAAACTGAGAATGTGAATGCGTTGTGCTTTCTTCAGCAAGCAGGATACACTAGTTGTTTTACGGGATAGAATCAGTCAAGTAGCCAAAATGAAAAAAATTTGGGGGAACATGTGGGAGAACAAATAGCTCTAAGATGTTTGGTCATCATTATGTGACCAGGAATTTAGTTTTCATTCTGGCAAGTCTGTCCCTCGTTATATCTGGAGGCAAATATGTGGTTGTTTCGGTCAATCGTTAGTTCCCCCTTCAATCTTGCGGTATATAGCAAGATATTTTCATTTATCTATGAATGAGTAACATAACAATGCCATTAAAAGTATGGGTCGTCGTCGTTCGGAAACCTTATTAGTCTCAGGTTTCCATAATATTGTACTTTTTTAGTGACATTGATCTATACATTTCTTTGAAGAGTCGCTGAAAAAATCTATATTTATGCTTTGTAGGCTTATACTTTCTATGCCACGTAGGACTTTGACGTACATTCCGTGATAAGTGTGTTAGTTTCATTGTGGAGGAAAAAACAAATTTGTGGTCTTTGGTTATCCCATCATAGGGTTTTCACTTATCATAAATTATAACATGATCTTTTTAAAGCATACACTTGTACATTGTTGGTTATAAAAAGTATGTTCAATGTTTCTTTTCTAAATTCCACTCCCAGATTCATTGTATGTGATTATGTATAAAGTGTATTTGGTAAAGATTTGAAATAAGCTAAATACCACTATAAAAACTTTATAAAATCTCTACATTTTACTTTTTGGGAAATTCATAAATTCATTCAAAAAGATGGGGTGTTTGACTTGGGTAATTTACTAAATTCCTCTGAATTTTACAACAAGACAGCAAATTTTCAGTTGATCTATCAAGCAAATTGATAAACTATTGTTCTTATTAAATACGTTTCTTTCTGCTTTCAACTTATTTTGACATCATTCCCAGTTTATCATCACACAAATAATATCATAATATTTATATTATGTACAAAAAGACAACGCCAAAAGTTTTACTGTCTGCTTTCAATTTACACTGCAAACTACCGGTATTTTACAACTGAAAATGACGGTTTCATTCGTTCGTTCTTCTCTTCCCTTGCATGTATGCGTGTCTTGAAAACGAGAATATCCACCCATCTCTCAACAAAGATAATGATTAGATGAGTGATAACAGAAGATGGGGAGACGAGGGAGTGAAAGTGAAACCAAGCACACATCTAGTTAGTAAAATGTTAGTGTGTATGATCATGCTATAGTGCTTATTGCAACTAATTTAGAATTTATTTGTAGAGTGACTAAGGAAGAAAACAAGGAAAGATAATGAAAGATGAAATGAAGTAAAACCATGTTCCGTTTCACTACTTCTGCTCTCATTCCACCACTTTTTAACTACTATGCTCTTTTCTTACATTTTCTTAGTATTCGTGTCGGGGTTACATTAAAACTATGCTTAAAGACCCTCGGTCTAACAAAATTCTCTTTTAGGAGCAAACACTATAGACGCTACTATAGGTCTTCGATATGTATTTTCACTTAAACAGAGGAAATTCATCGGCTTCAGGAAAGTATACTCTTCTAATTTCTAATGTTACTTGTTGGGCGAAAGCATTTGATGTTGAGTTGGCCTTATTTGCTCGAGGCTTCCACCTCCACAACAACAAGGCTTCTATTTGTTTAAGCTTTTATGATAAGGCGGTGACGGTGAGTGGAGATGATGAAGAATAAGAGCAAATTGTAGTTTCCTTCCGTATTGCCTCAGGAATTTTATAACTAAAGAGATCATCAAGTTGTAACAACAAGAAGGAAGCTGTGCTAACATCGCATTACTTACATCTATCTCCGTACATATCATCACATCAGTAGCAGCAAACATTATTTTCTTTGCGCTTTACAGCGTTGTCGGTAGTTTTGTTCTCAGTTTCTTGTTTCGTATGAACAAGAAATCATGAGATTTAGCCAAAACTTTCTCCTTTCTGAAATTCTGATTTGAGGCTTTTAAATACTAAACCAAGATATATTGTTGAGAAATTGCAGAACTAATTTTCATATTTACTAGAGATTTCCTCAAAAACCACATACCTAGTGTTTATCATTTCAACTAATGTATTCATATAAATATAAGTATAATATTATACTTATTATACATATACTTAATGTATAAATTATAACGTTAGTAGTAATGTAAAGATATTTGTTTCGAACAAAATATTTTATGAAAAAACACCAAGGTATGCAGATGTCACTTTGTACAAAAATAATAAACTGAATGTTAGACAATTTTCAATAATTTATTTGACTATTAATCCCTACTGGTCTTGAGTTTAACATTCGACATGAATGGTAACTGAAGAATATTCTGAAAACACTTTCGAATACAGTGATACGTGTATAATGTCATTGAAAACCCAGAAGTAAACAGACATTTTTGTGAAGTCTGTAATTTCAGTATTGTTAATATAATGACTCCAAATGTAAACCTTAGTCGCATATTTTTTTATTGCCAACTCAGGCAGCTTTGACCAAGTTGCATTTCTTACGTTGGATGCACACTGGTATACAGTAGCCCAACCTAGGCAGATATATAATTAGGTTGAAGATTGGAATGAACACAACAACAACAAGGTGAATATTTTATACAGAGCTAGTTAAGCTACGCAGAACGAGAGAATTGGTGCATATCAAATTAACTGGAATCTAGTAAGGTCGATAAAAAATTGAAAACTCCTCGAGTACATGACAAAATTCAAACACGTTGAAATGGGAATGACTGACAAGATTTTTAATCTTTCACAAGGCCAACTTGTCATTCAGTGTATTCTCGACACAATACGATGCGATACCCATGCATATATATGTAGACACCATTTTATAGGACATGTACAGGTAAATGTGGAAGACAATGTACGTGTTACTTACGATGCTATCATGAAATATTCACGGATCATATCATGTCCCAAGTTGTAGTAACATTTATGTATTAACGAAGTGCTTGCGCCAATTACCATATTATTTTTTGTCTTTTCATTTACTAACGAAGGCGAAAGCATACATATATATTTTTTAAATAATGGCCATACTTACAATAGGTTAGAACTGATCAAATGCACCCACGGTCAATAGTTTTTAGCATATTATCTATTATTATCACTCATAAAAACCTTTTTTCGTTCGTACGGTCAACGGTACACCTAAAGCAAAAAACTGGTTACATAGGTATAATACACATTGCATGTCCCATCATATTTGTCATAATCCAGAATTTTTAGCATGATGGAGTTATTATTAGAAGCTTGTTAGAATACGATGCAATCTGCAATGCTATCAGTTGTATAATTTTTATATAGCTTGCGTATTTGTTGGTACGGCGCAAATATAATATATTCCTGTTGAATACTAAAAGAAAAAAAATGCATTTAGTGTTAAAACTGTTAAATGGAAACATTGTGAAGTATTTAGCACTTTTAATTGGTAGCGTTAGATTAAAAATCCTCATTCGCCCAACGATTCTGGTATAAAGATTTAAAAGAGCCACGACTGTTTAAAGGTTCCACAAATGAGCAATCTATGTTCATTTTTCACTTGGCACAATTTCGTCGTGAATTGTGATTTATGACATAGTTGTATAGTAAAATAAGACTATTGTTTTCGTTTAAATGTCATCTTTGTTATTAGTAAAAAAATAGTTAGCCTTCTTTTCATTCATCTTTTAAATTGAAGCGTCACTAAAGTTTCGTTAGATTTTAATACTCAATCAGTATCAAAGAGCAACTCAATAGCTTATGCAGCTTCCAAGACCCCCTCCCCCCTCCAAATGAAAAAATGATGCCAGAATCGTTCCTTAACAAAAATAGTCCTTATTAGTTTAGTTTATTCAAGTGGGGTTTCGAATTTTTCCTTCCAACGGTTAATAGCGGCAATTTAATGAATAACGACAGTGTCTATTGGAACTTTGGAACCCAATTTCTGGGCCACATACTTAACCAAATGACTTGAAATTTGGTACATGCGAAGCTGTAATTCGGGGGGGGGGGGCGTTCGTGATTGGGGATTATTTGATTTTTGAAAAAGTTTTGATTCGTGTTTTGGTCATTTTTCAAAATACGTAAAATTTTCTTTCTTTCTTTATCGTAATAAGTTATTCTAATAACCTGTTTTGTGAAAGCACCTCCGAAATAGCCAAGTGCGCATGAGATACAAATCGAAAGTAATTTACCCTCATTTCAAATAGTAGTTTAGGTCAGTCTAGTGGTAATGATGGTATAATATGCATGTATTTTTCTCAACAACGATGCGATGGAATAAAATAGAATAGTATATGCTACATGCAAATGCATTGAAATAGTAGGAGCCGCAAGAACTAGCAATTCACCCGAGACGTAAGGTAGCAAAAGTTGAAAAGGAGAGAGTACTCTCGTTCTATCGCAGAAAACATGTCCCTTTCGTTACGTAGCTAATACACTTTCGACGATTTTCTTACTATAAACAGGAAACTTAGAGAGAATATCGAGTATGCTAACATTCACAAATATACAACATAATGTGCAAAATTTGCAAATGCAAATACCTTTGTCGAACGCAAAGGATAGACTATATTATTTTTTCAGATGAGAGCAAGTGTAAGGAGATCATAATGTCTAACAATTTTCGAATTGTGTAAATTTTATGGCATTTGTACAAATTATTGTTTAAACTTAAAGTATACAACAAGTAACAAAAATTGGCTACTTTTACTGACAATATGATTATACCAGCATTAAAATTATGCACAAATTTGCATACATTAATTTTTGTAGGCTTGTGCTTTGTACACATCACGAAATAAAAGAGAAAAATCTTATTTATGTTAAATGTTAACCTATACCGTACGGTACAGTGTCGGAAATTTTTGTCATTTAAAATTGTATTAAATGATTACGGTGCGGTGTCACTCTCAAAATAGAAACCCCTCGAACTGTTAATATGACACATTAAGTACATGCAGCTGTACGGTAGAGGTCCTTTGCTAAACAATAACAAAGGCTTATTTAACATTAATTGGTAATTCTCATATAATTCCGTTATACAATTCCTTTCTACTTCGTAAAAAATTTGTTCATAAAATAATACGTAGTTCTCAAGCTCAGCTTGAAAAAAACAAGTACGGTACTCTAGTGCTGTCCACGGTTTTACTTTCGACACTGTCAGCCTTCATTCCTGACGCAAACACGTCGCCCGGAGTTAGAAATCGAAACATCCCTTTCGTTTCACAAAAGTGACAATGAAACCATAAAATATGTAGTTTGTGGAAGAGAAACCAAGTGGGAACGAACTAAATGTTAAATTAATAAATCACTGTTCAATTCATCAGGTGAAAAGTAACGATAATACAGCAAAGCGTTACTTTTTTATTTCATGCCATTCTAGCCCTCAACGTTCCTTTGAAAGTCTTCTTGTCTGCTTCTGTCGAGCTGACAAAAAACCTCAAACTTTGTGCCTGTGCTTCAATAATAAAATTTCATCCCATGACTTTCCATTTACAAAAGTGAAAATGGGTGTCCACCAATCCATTTGTATGTGTAGTTATCCTGATAAGTTTAGCTGCGTAATATTGTATCAACAATAAAAACTGAAATGGGGGATTATGAAGGTGATACCTGTAATGACTTCTTATTTTGCAATACAACAATATATGTGTGAAAATGAAAAGAATGAAAATAGACTGTCAACTATTTTTTGTTAGAAATAAATTGCTAAACATCAACCGATGTATGAACTGATAATAAGGTACCCCAGTACTGCTCTCCCTAATAATTGTGTCCCCTTTCTTACAAAAAACTTAGATTTTATCATCTTTTGTATCTTTGCATAGTGCACGTAGACTTCATTGCAGTTTTTTTTCATTTTCCCTTACAGTGATATCGATATGAGTTCAGTTTTACATTTGCGTGATGCTTTAACCTGTATATATTCTTTTTTGTGATAAACAAATCATAAGTAGGAGCAGCAATGATCAATATTATCATAAAATGGACATAATACTGTCTAGAATAAATACAAAATAATGACATCAAATAACAACAATCAACAATAAAGAAATATCAATATTAACGATGCTAACTTGCTGCCTATTGTTCGATGCACCTGAATAACATGCCGCGGGGTTCCTATACACATATCATTAAATGACCTATATATTATTAGCACACATTATCTTATCCGTACTAAAAATATTAGAATTATGCTGATAATGATAAATAGTATGTCACGAAAGCAAACTGTACATAGAACAGTGTTTAAAGATGTGCATAACGCATATTTATATGTATTTATGTTATGTTCATGTTATGTTTAGCTCGATTTGTATTTTGAACAAATAAACGTAAAACAATATTTTCCCTTACGGAACTATAAACAAAAATAAATTATAAATTCAAGTGCTTATAAAGTGCAGTTATTTATGATTTATTTCAAATCCTTAAAAGACAGGTAAATATTACTGACCTGTCTTAACACTACCCGCTATACAAATGTTAAGTTAGGTAAGCTTAAAATAAGAACCTGGATAAATTGGATACAGTTGTTGCTCATTCTTTTCGTTTCATTTTAAAATACGAAATACCGTTATCATATCTAGACTAGTTTTTACATTGCATTTTTGAGACAGTAATGCTATTAAATACAAAAATATCCCATAGTGTTGGGAAACACAAATTATACACATACTTCGCAGTTTCGAACTATAATGTCTGTCAGTTTTGTAAAAACTTCAAATCACCTACGTACACATATGTACATGTAAATGTAAAAGCTAACTGTAAACAAAATTTCATTTCTGAACTGCTTAAAATGAATGTACAATAATTATATTACACACACCAATAATACAAGTTGCTCATCTTCACAGAGCTACTCTGAAGTATACAGTATAATGGAAGCAAAATCTATTTTTAAATTAGAGCGAGTAAAAATAGATAAAATAATCAAAATGTGTTAATCAATAAGCCTGCATCATATCTGTTTTACCGTAAATAAACAACACTTACACTACGCATTTTGTTTACACTACCAACTACAGTGTCTCGTGTATATCTTATCTTTGAATGCTTTAGTAGACATTGAATTAAAGAGTGTAAAGTTAATTACTCAGATGAATTTAAAATTTGTTTTTCTCCAGAGTTCTTTATCAGTGTTACGCTCTGAATATAGAAACCCTGGTGCTCCATGAATACTTTGCTTTCATGCCATTCCGTAGCTGAACGTTTTTCTGCAGAAAAGGTTTCAGCTGGCTCCATCGAATGGAATAGCAAAGTGACAAGGGTGGTTGATCTTCACCGAAAGGCTGAACTGGGATAGTCCATTGAAGATCTTGTGCCTTTCTGAATTTAAAAAGTCCTTGCAGCGGCAACTGGGACTATAAAAATATTTTTTAAATAATACTAATATTACTAATACAATCCATGTACTACGAGGCTGTGTGTTGAAAATGCGAATGATAAATTCTGATTTTATTACCTTTTGATTAGGACAATGAATTACGACTGTAGCAAGGTAATCTTTAGCTACATGTTTCGGTGCCATCATAGAGACCCAACCATGAAAAACACCGTTTTGATTGCACCCTTGCGAAAAGAAATATTTTCCACCTTGACAAATGTAATCTGGCGTATACGTGCCATCTACAGTAAAACAAGAAATGTATAATAGCAAATCATCATATATTTATGTGGATAAATCCGTATTACAATAAATAGATATTTAAATATCTTTCATACTCTGTCCAAAGTGTTCACTGTCGCAGCCATTTCTGAATTCATAAAAGATTTGATCATTATCATAGCCAAATGCTGAGTGGCGTAGTTTCAAATGATGAATCAGATTACTTGAAGGAAGAATGACTGGATTGGGACAAAAAGAACAACTCACTTCCCTAAAAAAACAAAATGGCAAAGTTGAACAGATTAAAATGAGGTTTATTTATTTTAAATTACATAAAGTGCATATTGCAATGAATTGCACGTTCTTCTTTATAAAAATAATCATGCAAAATGTTGTTTGGTAATCATTACATTATATGCGTCTCTGCAATAAAATCAATGACCTCGGATGGAAAGAAACAGAACACGTAGCAAATGCAATTTACCGTGACAAATCGAGATCAGTTCCAAACTTGCAGTCTTGAGAAACATTTTCTGAAATTGTACCCAAGTCTGAATTCCTTCTAATCCGAGGTTGCGAAGATCTTCTCCTTTTAAAGCGATTGTAACAATCCGTGCATGGCAAAGGGTCTTTCAGAATGACACCATTAGATTCTAAAATGTTCAGCGGTAACGGTCTATTGCAAATTGGACACTTGGTGGCATCTGGGTTATTCTCCTCCTCACTAAACAGTTTGAACCAGAACATGTTGAATATATTCTCATACTTTTTCTCCATAATGGAAGGGCTTTTGTTCAACGCGTGGAGCATGTTGAATGCCAAATTGATTCAGTTTAATTGCAGAACGATGCAAAATTACGAATACAAAAGAGAACACGTGTGACACAACGTAGAAAATACTTTGGTTGACATTCACAGTCACAACTTCCGGTCAAGGAAGGTAACGAACTAACAAGTAGCAAAGCTGGCTAACAAGGTTTGTATAATATCGTGCAAACTGATGACATTATGGGCACTGGCAATGGTTATTAGCCTTCTATTTCCTAATGACTGTAATTCAAGAGAACAGCTACGAAGACGAAGCGAAATTCGTGCACGATCTTTTAGAAGTCAAAGACTACTGAGGCGACTCTACAGACTACGTAACCACTAAATACTAACCACCATTCGAGTCGTCATATTATATTAAACAAAACATAAAGGGAAAAAATTATGTACTCACACGTTCCTATAACTTGTTCTTTCATAACTACATGAAATGATAGGATAAATAAATACACGATGCGACTATGTGACTGTTAAGTTTCGACTACTGCTAAATAGAGTTGAGTTATGATATTTAAGAGTAGGCTTTCATTCACTACGCGAGTGATCGTTTGCTACTATACAGACGCATGGATCATCATACCATCAATTACTTACAATTAATTTAGAGCGCATCAGAAGCAGGATACAGGCTCTCTAATAACAACTCTTCAAAGACAACAAAGATATTTAGAAGGCATATGTATCTGGCAGGTCTATAGAATTTACCTCGAGTGGATATCGCCATCGAACATCTTGACTCTTGACCAGTGATCAGCCAAAGCAATAAAACAAGTTGGTGGATGTTATAGCGTGATGCACTATGAGGTTGTAGGTTAGTTGTGTCTTATCCGTAATTTAGACAAATATAATGTTAAAATGTAGCTTATAATCGTCGTATCTCTCTTAACAGGGCGTATCTTTAAAGCATTCGTTCACGTAGGTAGGTGATAACGTCAAATTCGAATTCACAGCTTTTGGTTGATCGGTCTGGTTGGTGGTCGTAGAATATAAAAGATTCTTATGATACAAATCTAAAGATTCATAAAATCATTCAAGTAAAAAGACATTATTGTATTCAAAATTAAAAGTTTTTGATGTGCGTTAAAGCGATACCTATTGTACATAGTTCTAGACAAGAGAAAGAAAACTTTTGTTAATATTGCGTTTCATACGTTATTTATCTGTTGATAGACGACTATTGACTATCATACCCAGTCTGTATCTGGGTTGGGTAGTTTACTTAGTATCGTTTTGGAAGGCATCGACACAGGACACAGCCAGTCGGGGTCAAATGTCAGGAAGTACGGCACATCTGGAGAGAATCTGTGAACATCCAAAAATAATGATTCTATGATTAGCTCATCATCATCATCATAACGGTCAAACATCAGATACGTTTTGCGTAGGCTACTTAAATTAGCTTTGTTAAATAGTGCACATTAAATGGAGCCTCATGAAAGAAGACAAGCCAAGCCTCAACAATTTAGTATCGATTAATTTATGTAATTTTTCAAATTTCATTTTGGTGCTCTTTCTAGGAATAGATGCTGATAGTGATAATGATTTTGTAGCATATCTACAAACCGACAGAATCTGGATTATACAAGTTCTTTCAAATGGCATAATATGCTCCACGTCCTTTTTTTCTTCTGTCAGAACATTTTTATTGAACAGATTAATAGTGGCGTCAGCACATAAAGCTTTGTTTAATACTTTTATTCTTCATCTAATTCCCAGCCGTCGTACTAGGAGGAGCAAGTCCTTTTATTGTTGTTGGCCAACTTGTCGTACTTAAATTTGCATATTCCCATACTCCTATCAATCCTATCTATAAAAACATTGAACATGTTGTTATATGTAGTATGGTGCACAAACAAACACATTAGTGAACGTCGCAAGCACACACTGTAAAAATGTTGCTTACCTTCAACCAACAAATTTAGGACAATGAATTGTACGTGTGGCATGTGGCTATTGAGCAGTGCAGTTGAGTGTAATGAATAAAATGTATGTAAAAAAATTAAGGAGCCCATACAATTTTGTAGATTAGTATCTACTATTATAGTACAATAGAGTATATATTACAACAACGGTAGCAAAAGCCATGGCCATGGCACAAAGCGACTAAAATGACGAATTGTAAACAAAATGATCTTCAGCTTCATTCATTGCTATATTAGGCATCATAATAACTGAAAAAGTCTGGTCTGCGTTCCCATAATATAATCATACAAGGTTCTGCAATTAAACTGTTGGGTCGGGTTATATTGGTGAGTGTGTAGTGTGTACCTCCATATCTATGGAGTGTTGAGTGAACCTTATTTTTAAAGCCATCTCAAAAAATTCCACAACTCTTAAAGGACGTTGACAACTCCGTACCTCATCGTGATATAAGCTAAATTAAAGTTAATTTCTGGAACATATTAATAATCGTAATGTAATGGAGCGCTTTTGCAGTTTCAGACATTCACGATTGCAGATTACCAGCCGAATCGTGTACATTTGACGAGTATACATGTAATAAATAATATGCATTGGTGGTCGATCGCAGTATATGATGATAATAATGTTGATAATTATTATCGTATCATTTCTATTTCTGCAATTTCTTTCAATCAAAAAAACATAATTTTATGACAGGGTGATGGTGACTGTTTTCGGCATGCGAATTGGTCCTATCAAAATATAAAGATAAGTGGCAATTTTTTATATATAAAAGTTTGAGGTTTGTAATTTTCCAGACCTCCTGTCTATTTTGATACGTAGCCAGTGTAATTTTTAGGTCCTCGTTTCGTATGGAGTTAGGCTAGGTCTTGTACCGCGAAAGCCAACAGGCAAATTATGAACTTATGCCATCTTTGTAGCAGGCAGGGGTCATAAGTTATAAGACTGACATTACAACTTGCTTTAAACGCCACTTGCATATTTAAATTGCGAATAATTCAATATATAAGCATAAAGCACTCCTTATGGAAAATAGCTTGACTGACATTAAACAGTCTCGTCAAACGCGTCACTGTCAGTCAGCGCTAAAATACTATCACGTCGAAGGACTTCATTGTAGCGTGTAACACGTACTAATATAAACTGAGGCGATGCGATGGGAGCGAACAGTCAGTGGAGTTATCAAAACTCCAATGTAAAATGTAACGTACTTTCTTGCAATGCATCTAATAAAACGAAAGAATTGTGTCGTTCATGTTTCATATAGATGCAAAAAATAAATTGTAGCTGTAATTAGTACGCAGTTTCATTATGATTGATGGATCACAATTTATTTTTATTTGAAATTTATCTGTATGAATGTACCCATTTCTTTTGCCGTTATCACTTAATACACTTTCATTTTTAACGATTTTGTCCGACAAGGTGACAAGAGCCTAATAATCTACGCATTGCTTTGATCCAAAAACGAGCTTATAAGCTGTTTATGTCAAGTTTTGGAACAGTAACAGCTAACTTACACAATCAACTTCCTGCTATTGCTATAACTGTACTTTACTGACTGGAGTGTTTATAATTTGGAATTGTTACTCAACCCTTCATGTTTTTATCAATATCTTCATTATGTTGTCAATTTGTCAAGTGAAATTTGTGTTTTGTTTTTAACGGGGTGGTGATACAAAAGCGCGACGGAATTTAGTAAATACATAATGAGCGAAAAATATGCTCATGAACACAGCAAGGACAAGTGGTCTGCATAGTCACATAACTCATTATCATAAAGTCAGCAATAAAGTTTTGCGGAAGCGACGAGGCTTAAGTGAAGTGGGGAATTTACTGTTTCAAACCACATTACATGAGTGCATATGTACACACTGCGCTGCGGATTGATGAATTGTTGTGGATTCATCGTTCCTGTCACCAACAAAATTTAAAAGCAATAAGAGTAATAAGATAGCGTAACAGTGATGAATTAAAAGTTATAATGTTGTTCGTTTCGCAGTATTATACCGGGAAATTAATAAACCACTGCTTTGTATATGTAAACTAAGCAAGTTGTCTCGCTTCACCACTCATTTTGTTGTTGGGGTATATATGTAAAGAAGGATGCTCGGTAGTTGGTAACCATTTAAAAGTTTTAAATGAACAAAATGTCTACCAATCAACAAGTGACAAGACTGTGGATCTCACAAATGGGAAAAGACCTTACTACTTCTACAATAAATATATAGGAAGTCATGTAGGGGGTAGGGAGTCAAACGTCAATTATCAAACAATAATAGAGTCAGATGAGACGATAAATGTTTGTATTTATGCAATCGTTCAATTGATGTTCTTCTTTTCAAGGGCCTTTTTACAGTGACACCACCTCAAAAATGAACAAACGATTGGTTTTTATGCTGACTGACATGACACACCTTCTTAATTCATAAGTAAGCACGTTTCTAACACCGCGCAGTTGATCAACCTTTGATCTTTATATTGCTGGAAGTTTCCCAAAACTACATGTATCTAACGAATTACTTGTGTTCCATCAAAATAAACTTTACCATAGTCAAATAATTATTTTTGAACAACTATTCACAACAATATTCATACATTTCATTGCTTCTCAGGTTGTCAATTGAAAAGATTATGATGATGTTAAAAATTATAGCGTCACCGTCACCGCACCCGCAGCCGACTCTGTACTGGCCGCATGTGTATGTGGATTACATAGACCACAAAAACAGAAGCAAATTATCGATGGATAAGATAAAATACAACCTATCATGCATTTATTTTTTTACCAGCACAACAATAACAACATGTTATTATATATAAACAAACTCATGTTTAAAGATGGGTTAATCTTAGCAATGTTGACGAGGTAGTGGGAACACCAGATCTATAAAATTCTCGTTCCAAGGAATGTCACCTTCATGGACGTGATATTTGGACAATCTAAACCGCATACACAATTTAGTGTGGAAAATAAAAAGGCAGTAATAAAATTTAAAAAAAGAAGCTTTTGTAGTTCCATAACAGAACTTTACTTGGCTTCTCCATCAAAGATTCATATACCTATATCATCATACGTCCTACGAATGCGCAAACATACCATTATCTATCCAGCATCAGTCCTGATTCTCGACTCCTGATTAATACGTTCGTGTAAAATACGAATGTTGTTACGCCATTTTTTTCTGAAGAAGCTTTGTAGAGAATCTCAGAAAGTGAAGTTTCATATTCGTCTTCAAGTACAGCTCCACGAGAATCAAAGGAGATAACCATGCGAGAGTTGGTCGACGCATTACAAACCTTTGGCTCAGATCAGACACGCGTCGTCACTGCATCAGTTGATAAGGACTTACCGAGATTTGGAGGCGATCCTGCACAATGGGTGCAGTTGTTAGTAATACGAATGCATCTTCTCTGCTTAACTTTAGTAAGTCACCAAGTTATTATTGCATTGTTAACGTTAAACGGAAATCGTAGAACAATGTGACGTATGTACCCTATTCTTTCCTTGTAGCATCCAAGTCAAGTAAAAAATTAACTGCGCATTACTGAGTTTGTGAAAAA
>JAHZNE010000945.1:0-22404 GCA_027744055.1 Callyntrura sp. NNG-2020 | reverse complement strand
CCATTGCATTCCTCTTAACCGAACCACTACTGACTACGCTCCTTGCCATTATTCGAAGTCTTCCCATTCCCATCATAATTTAATTTTTGATGTGCTAAAAAGTCATTGAAGCTAACTATTAACTTCGAAGACTTACATTAAGCCGTGATTCATGATGATACGATAAATGACCAACCTTTGTAAAATAATAAAATCCAGCAAGACGAAAACAGTTTACGACGTACGAAGAACAGCTAAACCGACACATCATCATCAGAGGCGTGACTATGTATGTGTTATGACCAGAAATGTTTTACATTACAGAAAAGATATATGCAGTGCACCTAAAGTTTATATAGTTTTTACTCCTACGCGAGCCTGTCATAGTTCGCAAATAATTCTTTGTGCCACTAATTAACTGCCACATACTTGCCACTGCATGAGTACTCTCCAAGCAATAATTGCCTTGCTCCAGTCATAAACAAACACTGAACAAATGTTATTGACGTTAGAGCTATATATTACAGCGTAATATAATATTGTTATTGATAGCTCACTCACTGGTGACTTGGTGAGTAAGCTTCACTATAAGAGACAAATGAGTATTCAAGTTACGCTATGATTCTTAAACTCTTAAACGTTACCTTTATGCATGAGGACTATGAGGAGAAATTTTCACCATCTCCAGAATAGAATAATAATTAGTATCTTTGAAAGTCAATAATGAACTTTTATCTATGTATATCATCGTTTACCACGAAAAATTATCATGTGTGATTAAATGCCAAGTTAATTATAATGAAAAATTGTATGTGTCATGTACTTATCCATCTCACGTTCTCAAAAACTACAATTACTCAAATAATAATTGCTTTACGTGAGTAAACTGAAACCGACAGATTTTGTCTGTATTATATTTTGTAGTTGATTTTACCGATAATCACTAGCAGCACGCGAGAAACGTAGATTAAATATCACCCGATAGGCTCTGTAAATACGAAACCACCATAAACTAGTTTCGGAGGTGACGATAACACGTTTCAAACAACAATAGTGAGTGACATTGGGCAATGGACAACTGCAATAATGAGATGTTTTGTTATCATGTTATCTTATCAGACCCGTTTCTAATTGCCTGTAATGGAGACGCGGAGTGTAGGTTTTAACTTTGTTTGTTTTTAACAACTTTTGACGGAAGGATGTGTTTGTAGTGTCGTGTTAGCAGCTTTCCCAATATCTCATCCCAATACAATATTGACCAACCGATAGCATCAGCCCAGTCAACATTTGAGACTTTTGTATACCAAAAGTAGGCATTCTGATTTCTCGTCTTTGTTATTCTAGCCACCATCAGAGTCGGATTGCTTGCGTAGTTTGCTTGCGAAACTTCAAACCTTTTACGGATATAAAGTAAGTTATTTTGGTTAAGTATTGGTTACTGATTGTATTTACTGTCTAGGGTGTTTCTTGGGAAGAGGAAAGATTCTTTTAAAGGTAAAATGATGCTGGCAAAGAAAAAAGAAAATGAACCAAGAGCAAATCAACAACAGCCAACTCAAAGAGTTGCGAATACGTCAAAGGATGATGATAACGTTCATACTGCATTACCAGTCACCACAGAACAAATCAAGTTAAACTTGCAGACATTTCTGTGGTATAGTACCAAATACGGTAACGAAGCGTAATTGATACAGAATTTACTGACGACCTTTCACGCACGCATATATAAAAAATGGCTGCGCTTAAGTATAAGTGAAACTATTAGCTGCACTATTTTTTAAAATATTTTATACA
This sequence comes from Callyntrura sp. NNG-2020, assembly GCA_027744055.1. Lineage (NCBI taxonomy): Eukaryota > Metazoa > Arthropoda > Collembola > Entomobryomorpha > Paronellidae > Callyntrura > Callyntrura sp. NNG-2020. Next base: position 20,631 of record JAHZNE010000945.1, on the reverse strand, counting down.
TATCAATGACAATTTTTCATAAGTAGTTGGTATTTGTGCATATGGGTATTGAACAGTGCGTAGTTAATTGATACAGAATTTACTGACGACCTTTCACGCACGCATATATAAAAAATGGCTGCGCTTAAGTATAAGTGAAACTATTACCTGCACTATTTTTTAAAATATTTTATACATATCAATGACAATTTTTCATAAGTAGTTGGTATTTGTGCATATGGGTATTGAACAGTGCGTAGCAGTACCATAACGTCAGAATCATATATTTCGAAATCATTGTTTGTCTGAAAGTACTAAACCGACCGCAGCCGTCCAGACGTAATTTCCTTTTTCGTAATGTGTATGCCGTGACTTTGGGTAACACGAACGATTCATGTTAGCATACATGCACCGTTTAAAGATCGCGATATGATCCTGACGGTGCGTTGCGATTTTTTGGCACGCACAAATTTGCCCTTTGCAAGCATGAAGATAATCACTTTGCCTTACACTCTGCTTACTAAAATGTCTAATTCGGCTCGTAGAGAAAATGTAATGAGCTTCCTGCTTTCCTGTCACAATCAAATGGATAAGATTTAGTTCAAAACCTTTAATTGTACTGTGTGTCTAATCAAATATACGATTTCAAGACCAAGAAACCAAGGCCGAAAACTGAAACATTTGTTTGAAACATTTAAGCTCTCAACGTCACTAATCTCGCTGAAAGAAATCTGATTGTAATAAAATTAAACCACGAGTAAATATTAGTGAGTTTGAAAAAAAACATTGTGTGAAATAAGAGATATTATCGGTCTGTTAATGAGCTTTTTTAACGCCAAGGACAATCGAAAACAAATATCAAGTTCAAATTTCAATCTATTTAGCACAACGCATATTTTTCTACATTTATATACGGGTATTTGTTTATGATAAAAAGTAAATTGATGTAATGTACATGATATCATCGATTATGTATTTACGACAAATATCTCAGATCAGAAATTGCATAAAACCGTGTAAATGAGTATGTAAATTAGATCAAAACCATACGATAAACGCGATACGTGACGCGATACTGGCTGAATGAATTGTTGAAACATTTCATGATGAACCATTGCAAAGATTGTTTGGTGTCTGGAAAATGAGTTTTTCAAACTTATTTTTGCACTATACGTTTATTACGATAATTGTACAATAGAACCAATGTAATAGCATATGATAGTTAGCTCGTAATAACGTATCGTGTAGAGTTAGCAAGCTAGCATTCTTCTCTATTGGGTAATCGCTGGCGTTGTTTATAGTTCATGATACTAATAATAATGATATGCGCCAATATCAATGTATTAAAAAAATGTAAATTGTAGTTCGTTTTATTGATGCAGTGAAACCATAAGGTACCAAGGTCTCACGACCCATTTGTTGAAATGCTCACATACTACGTATACTGCAATGACTATCTATGTACAACCGATATATTTATTACCGTCAATAGTAATTTGCTAAGTCTCATACTAGTTATAAAGCTCAAAATCGATATTGTTTCCTTTGAAGTAATACAGACAGCTAGTAAATATTTAAAGACACGAACTTACCGAGTCGAGCAAGTGGTGACGAAGGATTATTACCAGCCAAATCTGTGATGATACTGAAAATGAAATTTGAATGGAGCTAAACTGTTGAATTTTCAGTTTAAGTAGGACACCTCTGGTTCGTGACACAGTTCCAAAGTAATACACACACCTGGGTTGGCTGGTTGCAAAACTTGGAAATAAAATATAAATACCTACACAACTTGCAACACAGCAAACACAAGTCTCAGGCACGGGTATTCTCAATTGACTGTACACCACTCACAAAAGTCAGTCATAACAAAAATAAAATAAATGGTAGAGGTAGGTGGTGAAATAACAGCAACAATGGACGCATTTGCACGATATAGCAACAATTGTATGAATTTTGCTTTCAAAATGAGTTTAGAGAAACCAATGAATGGTAATGATAAGTAATAATAATGGCTCAGAAAACATTGAAATACATATCTGCACAACCTTTTGCAAATTACAAAAGGAAACTCGACACAGACACGTAGTTGCAAGCAGACGCAAGGCAAAACTAAAACCGCTTGCAAAATTGGCTATGCCAAGTGAACGCTTAACCTCGATAACGAAGCGGCGAAGGTAGTCGCTAAAACTGAACTGATTTGAACTCACATTGAAACGCTGGATTACACCTTTGCACTAATCAGTTTAGCTTGCCACACACAGGATCCCATGAATGTGATTCAATATTTACACCTTCACCATCGCCAGCTCAGCTTTACACTTTATATTCCATTCTTTACTCGTATTTGTGCTTAAGTACAATAATGTACGAAATTTTATTGCCATACCATAACCAATCGGATCCAGATTTGCGAGAGAAGTGCGCAGGTAAGTATTAAATTAGCATTCTCTATACATTGCACATGATGCAGCAGAGGTAAAACATAAGAGGAGATTTATGTTGAAATATTGGACTGCTAAACCAACGAATGTTTATTGTTTTAAAAATTGTGATGAATACCACAGTGGCAGCGCGGCATAATACGTCTTTAGTGCTTTCGTTGCTGGAGTGTGTCGGTTGGCAATAATAGTGGGTGACTGCTTTCAACAGAAATAACTTTAAAGTAAACGTGACTTTTCTTTGTACTTTTCAAAACTAATTTAGCCAAGCTTGGTAAAGGAAATGATGGATAATTTTATTACAGTTTACATTATAGGTAAACCATACGAGCTTGCAAAAGCGTATATTCAGAAAAGAAGCCGTCCACTTCCACAGATCGGAACGAACTAACAAAGCCGCCGTCTTTCTCATATACACTAAAAAATAAAAATAACATTACGCTATTTTGGAGAGTGTTTGTCTTGTATCACTACCGCCTTCTCTTCCATGTACTTTCATATCTTATAATTTGCATACTATCGTGTTTAAACCATATCCTGACTTTTTCCTCACTCTCGACATCTCGCATGCATACCTAGAGAAAAATGAGATTTTATGGACGCAGGCATCCTATCTTGATCTTTCTACATGACGGATAGTTTAAAGATTCTGTTTTGTAACTCGAGATGAGTCATGCTATATTCCGGACTGGAAATTGTAATATAGACATGAAATCATGTGGGAAATAAAGAATGGTCGATGAAAAATTTGTTCTCCACGAGGCTGGCGAGACAAATTTTATTTTGTTGCAATAAAATCGAATGTAATGAGAAGAACATGGACTGAAATTTCACGTTAACATTTTCCCTTTAGAAATATATTGTTTAAACTTGGCCTGAATCGTCGTAAAATATCATAGCTAGACGAAGATAATAATTTACTGCTTGACACACAACATTTTACGAATTAAGAGATGCAATATGAAACTTTACCATGTATTTAACATATTATACCGGCTTAATGTTTACTGCTGTTAAATGTTGGTCAGTATTATAAAATTATTATCGCTCCTTTCGGTTTTCTGGTGCACATTACAATGTGTATATTCACATATACCTAGAAATTAGCAAATAGTCAACAGACGGCGCACACGCAGGAATTATTGGGAACGCTGCACGCTGCGCGCTGTCATCCAACACTCAGAGACTGGGCTACTTGTTTGTTAGAGTAATAAATCACGCCACTGTTGACTAAAATATCCAGCTTTCAGTTCAATTACATGTCGTCACAGATCACACCCCTTTCCAAATACAATGCACACCAGCGCGGATCGTAAAAACGTTGATCTGCCATGTTTTGTATATGAGCATGCATAAAAATAGCAAATTAACCGTTTGTATGCCACTTTAATTTTTGCGATGATGATAACATTTTCTGCTGAAAAGTAGAGCATGGGGTAATTGAATGCTGCTGAGTTGACTAGATTTACTTTTATTGGGTATTATTTATTTACAGTAAGAACGTGTGTGCAAAAGACAGAAATACACAATATTAAAGTTCACTCACTTATATATGCCTATAAATAATATCATATTATTACAGATATTATATTGTACATGTGCATTGATATTATTACATTCAGCTTGAATAACAGGAGGATGAAACAGAGAAGCGAACATAAAATAATTTGGTGCAATACAGTTGTACGGTATTTAAACTGTTATAGCTTTCCTTTCAGATATTTTGCGTTTCAAATTATTTTAATTGTACGAACAAATTTGGCATGTTGATACATAAAGTTTTCCTTAGAGTTTTAACATGTTGGTAAAAAGTACAGCTTTTTATGTAAAAACAACATTATCAGTGATCATTATCCAATAAGAAAGAAATTAAAAGAACCGTTGAAATAATGATGGAGAGGTAGTTTTGTACTTTGTACCGACAAGCAATATTTATACGTCCTATTAGTCACGTCATTAGGGATGTTCAATGATTCTACGTCCCACCACCACGAGCAAAGATATCTTTAACTTTTTATATACACACATACATCCTAGCGGCAGCAGAGGTTCCTTCTCGTTAAGGCTAAATATATAAATTACATATGACCGTAGTATATGGCTTACTTCCTTGGCCTTTGACATGACCGTAGAACATTGAGCAATTATAAAAACAATTTTTGATTATATTTAGTCATTATTAACAAGAAAGGTGTCAAATGCTCTTGTTTTGTTTACAGCTTAGCTACGTCTGAGTCTGATTTCATTTAATGAAAGAAAATTATGGTGATAGTGATGACGTACATAAGGGTGAATAAAATCTTTATCTGGTCGAAGAAAACGTAAAAACTGCCTATCTACGCAACTTGTTCGTAATGAATAAATGTTAAATGTGGTCATCATTCTGTTTCATGCAGCACCAAAGTGTAGCTTTCGTATACATGCCAAAGCAATAGTGGTCTACAGTATTAGCAACAATTTTCTTTATAAATGCTTAGTTTAGCAATAAAAATATTTTAGAAACTGTTGACTAACCCAGCCGCTAACCAATACTTTTTTTTACTGAGGTGATGATGTAGCAGTGTAATGTGTAATCGATCAGCCATGACTTGAGTGATCTGGATGTGCTATGGAACTGGAAGTATGCATCTGGCGTGCATGCACAAGGTGCTATCTACGAAATGACCTTACGAATGATATATTTTGATCAAGATGATTAATTTGGTTCGTGTAGTATGCGTTTTCCATAAAACCAGAATAAACCGATTTTATTTTCTGGTAGGAGTAAGTTTCTCACTCAGACACGTACCAGAGTACCAGTTTTCTTGTGGAAATTGGATCAGTCCAAGTGCAACGTATATGTTGATGCTATTATTAACAACTATATCTAAAAATATTTTATTTTCAATCTTTGTCGTTACACATTTAATATTCTCTGATCATCACACAGGCATGCATGGTACAAAGTGTGACACCTTGGCTCATCTTCCACGCTTACCGCAAACCATTAATAAAAATAAAATGCACTGAGTTTATTAAAATTGTTGTTAATTTGAAACATTTACTAGTTAAACGTAGAAGGAAAGGTTCACTGTACTCCGTAATCCAGCATGCTTGCCAAATACAAAAAATTGCACATCATATTTTTGTATCCATTCATAATTCACATGCAGATGTTACAATGAAGCCATACACCGTACCCTCTTTATCTATATTTAAGGTATTTTATTCCAATAGCTTGGCACAGGATTTCAACAATGCGCAAAACACAACAAGTTAACAAAATCAACGCAAGCAAACAAGTTAAACTTCTCATCTTAGTAAAAAAAATTACAAGTCGACAAAGATGAAAGCATTAGAAAGCACGCAAACATACAATGTGTGAAATTTGAGTAGACAACACAACAAACAAAACCATATGCATTCCAAATAAGCAAAAATATATTTGAATTTTTCCACGGATTCAAACAACAAAGAAACACGCCATTGGTAATTCGATTTTGACTAACGCCATATTTTCGTGAAACGGACAAGAAAGCGTTTTGTATTACCATTACCCTACCTCATAAAAATATTTGTTACGATTTTTAGTAACGTAATCATTCTTTTACTATAAAATGCTGTAGGTGGATTTCTAACTAATACATTAAGTCACAAGTGTCATCTAATAATAAACCTAAATGTTCTCAATTTTATAATGTGGTGCATCGTGCCCGATACACAGACTGCAGATGCGAAACTTAACTGCTCTAACAAAATACTGAGTTGTTTGATAAAAAATGAATTACTTTTTGCATTATGCATGACCCGTTAAACTTTTCTTTCAGCAGTGGAAAGTGGAAGAGTTAGATAATTTTCACGGATACCATGCATGGTTGGATTAAATCAGTTTCGTGGCGATAAGAAATAATGAAACTTGTCTCAAAGTACAAAACCCATGAAAAATGAGTATCATGTATGAAGAACAACCATAACCAATACCAATTCTAAGATAGCCAGTGTTTTTATACAAAAAGCTCACTGTTACGCATAGACGTAATCTCCAGCTCATTCAGACAATCGTTTTTATGGCACAAATGATAATGACAAATGATTTAACCTTAAGAATTGTTCAGCGTTCGTGGAACAATTTTCTCTTTTGCCTATTAAGAGTTCTTTTCAAAGTCCCCAAACAATTAATGAACTATTGCACAACTTCATGCAGACTTAAATACGGGCAAGATGCTTTTACATTTATCGAAGGCTTTTTTCGACATTTACATCGGAGTGATTTATTTGTGGCCATGTCAGAAATATTGATTGACACTATATTACTTTTCACGGTTACTGGAAACTGAAATTTGATTGAGATTAACCTCTTTTTAGTGCATACTTTGTACTCCTTGTTTACTTGCTTGTCATAGTCATGTCATAGTTGGTGTTTATATAAACAACAGACACTGCATCGTATTATGGCAGAACGTCGTTATTCTTAATATACACCAAAATGACATTGAAACTTGCATGTAAGGGAAAACAAGAGTGCATCTAAAAGTGGTATCACTAATAGTAAGCATTAAAAAATAATTTAATATAGTAATGGCAGTATGAGGCATGAAAGACTCAATTCTAAATAATATTAAACATGTTTATAAGGACCAATCGGCAATTTATTTTTCGGTAATTTTCATTTGCACGTTTGACTCGAATGTAATTCTTCTGTTAAATTCTTAGATACTTTTATTTACTTATCTAAGGTTAAAATCTTGCCTTGGCGCATAGCACTCACTATTCATTACATTACTACAAGTAAAATTATATGCATCCCGTGGAAATTGGTATGTTTGTGCAAAATAATAAACCGGCCCTTTAGACACGCCGATTTTAAATAAAAAACCATTCGGTTAAATTAAATAAACCGATTTATATAAAAGACATACTTTTCACGCAACGTCGGGTCGCGCAAATATCATATCTCAGCGATAGTGATAAGATAAAAATGATCTGCAACTTATGACTTAATGTCTCGTAGACACTATATCTGAAAGGGGTTTTCGCTATTTCTAATGCCTAGCGAGAACCGCTGCGCTTGAGTTGAAATGAAACAGAAATGTAAAAGTGGATTTATCTTATTAACGACAAGTCGGTAAATGGTCGGATTAATGTTTAACATGTACTGTTTATCACAAACCGCATCAATAATTAGAGACATAATACATGTAACTCAGTAGTGCACTGTTCACAAACTGTGCTAGTATACATAGTTTTTGCCATTTAAAGTGAATTGCTTAAAAAATAGCACCCTACTGAGACATTAAACAAGTATAAATATTCATATAACAGGCGATTATACATGAATTATGAAACTTTTCCCTTTAAATTGCCGAAATGAAAAATATAGAGCGCATAACTTTTTCGAGTCGAAGCGGGGTGTGGGCGGGCGGATATTGGTAAAATGCACAAAAAGAACAAGTACTTACAGGAAGTGAACATTATGTTGGAAGTCAGCTTAATTCTCTGTATTCATAATTCTACTTGTATAATTATCAACCTGGAGCAAGAGGCAAAGGATACATAAGTATACATAGTACGTTTTGGTTGCAGAACAAGATGTACTAAAGTAATGTCAGTATGGCACTAAATCCTCCTGTTCGGAAATACCCCCGAGTTCTATGTACTTGTTCTAAAAATAATTTGTTTGGTGCCATCGTGTCTTTAAACCGAACGCTAGTGCCTGAGAACAAAATATATGGGACCATATTACTTGCATTTTGCATATGCGAATGCGTAATACTTATTCTCTTGTTACATATCTACACTCGATTCATAATAAAATCACATGTCGAACTACATACAGTTTTTAATTCTTTTCCGTAGTTTTTGCATTTCCTGCGTAAAGTTGAGAGATGATGCCAGACTTGATAAGAGAAGGCTTTCTTTACTGAATTAAAAAATAAAAGGGATGTGGCTGAACGTTTTAATATGCGGGCGTATATTTACATATTAAATTACAATAAAATCAAATATAGTGGAATACCGGTGACTGTACTATAAGTCGAAATTTATGGTCGAGTTGCGAACAATATTTTCAAAATTTAAAGAAATTTGAAGAAATACTAGACGTAAAAAATGTGTAAATCTGTTCGAGGAGCAGCTTATTTTGGCTCCAGCTTACACTTGGTAAATTGATAATTATTAATTTTACATAGTACCATAGTATAATAACATTTTACGTTTCATTGTATTCTTATTTTGACTCGTTTTCAGGCATTTTCATTTGTGTTCCTCTTCTGGTTTGTTTTTGACACATTAATTAGTGAAATAAATATTAATTTGTGGAAATGTGACCCCCCAGAACAGGTAGAAAATTAACATAAAATTATTTTACTATAAGTTTGCCATGATCTTTACAGATTACTTTATTTATATTGCAGAAATTTAGCGATTTAAACCCGTTGGCTCACTACCTAAACCTACTTTTTAAACTTTTATACTTCACGGGCTTATGTATTACCGGGGTGTACACCTTTAGAGGGGTAGAGAGGGTATGTTTTACCAGAATTGCATCTTGAACTAGTTCTGATATTAACTTTATATAATCATTAAATTGTATTCTTTTATATCGTTAAATTTTGTCCTTTTACCAACGTTAATAGGAACGACCACAACTTTTAAAATTTGCAACTCTTGCTTTCGTCATTCTTCAAATCGTCGGAGTAATTTTATTCTCGATATTCTTCTCTATTCAATGGAATGCAGAACCTGCTGATGACACTTCATTGTCAGGAATTCAAGCAGCCCGTCTCGTAGGAGAAGAAGCTCCTCCTCTTCCAGAGGTGCCGGCACCTCCACCTGCATGCGTAACGCAGTGCGTGCTGTCTGGCATAACAACACAAAATGTTCCCAATAACAATGACAATGCAGCTAAGGATGACCCTATGGGTGAACCCGATTTAAAAGCGGTAACGCCGTTAGCCAGCGAAAATGTTTTAGAAGCGCCAGATATCAGTAATACGACCTCAACAACTACTACGCCAATGCCGCCGCCTCCACCAGTGGAAATTATAGCTAGTACTGTAACAACACAACCTCCGGTGAATTTGACGACAACGAATACTGCAGCCACAACACCTGTACCGGCTGTACCAGTTGTACCTACACCATGTACAACACCTGAGTGCCTCCAAACGCTTTCACCTGGCAAACCGCAAGCGAGAAAGTTACCGCACAATCAATTGGTTAGGTTAGTTCTGCAAATGTGTTTTGCAATTACCAATGGACTGGTTTCAGTAGCATACGTAATTGTCTTAGCTTTGTACATGCTAAAATTATGATCTTCTTCTGCCTGTATGTATGTCTAAGGAAATAAAACGCCATCTATCGTGCAGTGCATAAACATACAAAATGTCTATCATTTGGTGTCTCGGCCAAGCAAACACATCGTTTTTGTAGATTTTTGCAATGAGCGTATATCAGAAAAGCACTGTTCACGTGGAAATAGTAAGACAGGTAACACAAGCGTAATACGCTTGTGTTACCTGTCTTACTATTTCCACGTGAACAGTGCTTTTCTGATATACGCTCATTGGATTTTTGCTTTCCCTACCATTTATTTAAACACATCGTTTTTGTAGATTTTTGCAATGAGCGTATATCAGAAAAGCACTCACGTCTTACTATTTCCACGTGAACAGTGCTTTTCTGATATACGCTCATTGGATTTTTGCTTTCCCTACCATTTATTCGCACCAATATTACAAACGCTTTAAAGGCTACAAAATATTCTATTATTCAAAGTAACGAAGTACAACATAAAACAAATTACGTTTTTGGACCTTAACATATTTTAATTGAAAATAACCTAATTGGATGGATATATATCTACCATGGAGCTGTTATAGGTGAATACTTTGTAAGATTCTCCTCATTGTCATCGTGTACAAAAATAGTTATAATGTAATAGTTATAACGTAAAAGTAGTAAATAAGTAGTAGTTAATTAAGTTAATACTTTTGCATGTATTTTGCTATATTTTCACAGGGAAAGAATACGCGTATAGTTATGAGTCAGAGCGTCTGACTGTTCTACTAAAACTTCAATTAGCGCTTAGGTACACAACAGTACATACTTCCACACATCAAATCTCGTTTGTATCAGTAAAATCTTTAGTGAGCTTTTATGGTGGCAGTTGCGGTAATGGAATAGAATAATTCTGCTACCACCAAGGATTCCGACCTGGCCATGGCTTTTCGAGTGGTTCAACATCTTTTGCAAGATTTCTTTAAAGGCATACTGTACTGCATTTACGTATTGACACACTCATAAATGGGAAATGTTTTCATTTCGAAATGGGAAACAGTAGAATACGAAATTGCTCATTTATCTACCTTCCCAATTCATTCTGGTGCTCACGGCTCACATCGTCACATCAAATACAAAATTGCATACAAACAGGCGATGCCGCCGTATAAAAAACTCGAAGGACCCTTTAATGTTTTTAAGTAGCCAAACACGACATCAACAAACATTGTTTTATCGGTCATAAAAAAGAAGAAAACAGCACACCTAGTATTTATTTCTTGTGTATCAGCACAAAGAGCATTGTCATTTCTGTTGACAAATTCGTTATATATGTGATAGTGATGTTATGACATAAGTGGGCTTGTTACGTAAGCAAAGTACATATGACGAAGAACAAGCACTGCGGTGAATGTATATTTTAAGCATTAAATGCATGAGTCCATCGTAGAAGCTAACGTCAATACGAAGTATTGAGGATATGCAAACACGCAAAATTTACACATTCTTTAAGTTACGTTTCATTTTTGGAAAGATCTAGTACGTCTGTACCTCCAACCTCTTAATCCGTCCAAAGAAATCCAAGATCTATTACAAAGAAAAAGTCGTTAACCAACGGTCAACTTTATATTTAATTGCATTGCCACTGCGAATATTGCAAGTACTGCATTCTTAAGTAAAAACATTAAGTTAGTAATTAATGTATAGCTCAAACTTGTCAATCTTTGAGAATACCACGACATGACCACGATAGATAGGCATTGTTTCATCGTAGCCACTGGGGCAAGGAGAGATTTCAAGTAAATATTACAATACGTATAGCATTCATACTTTTAAAAGAAATGAAATACAAAATACAGTATCACATCAAGTACGTTTCACTACACAATTGACCAAAATAAAATACATTAACATTTCCTTTGAGCAGAGCAATCCTTATCATCGTTGATACTTTTATCTCCACGGATTATATTACCAGTATGATTTTGCCTGGTGCAACGACGAATTGGTTATTTCCTGGCCGCGGAAACAAAACGTGACTCACTTGATTAGCACATCCAATTCTACAAGTGAAGCAAACTAAGGCGCTAATTTTTAGTCACATTAGCAAACAATAGATAAATCCCTGCGCTCGTGATGATCGTATCATCGTCACCGTCTACTGTAACCTTACATTCACCAGTTTGTGCAACTGTTTTATCGTGAACCGAAATCCGAAGCTTTTAATATGACTATCGCTTTTTCATACTTTCTACATATAATTTGGGTTTCAGTTTTAAGTCAAGGGGAAAACAAGGGGAAAATAAAATACAGATAGCATCACTCTCAGCCGCTTTTCAGTATTCCCATTCCGTGTCCTCTGCTCCAAGTGATGAAAGAAAATAATGCAAAAACAACGGTGCGGTGACAGTTTAGTACTTTGTTTACTCTCACATGAGAACCCGCAGACAGGGAAACGTAATTGAAAACGTGAGAAAGTGTCGCTGAAAGGTATCAAGCCTTTCTTGGTTACTTAAGTGTGTGCAGTGCTTTCAGTCCTTCAGCAGCAACGCCATCCGTCATATTTTCCAACTGATTGGTAATTTGAAGGAGTTGTGTTTTGTAAGTAAAAATTTATGGAAATCCATTTTACCCCAAATGGGACTTAGCACAACTTTCTTTTGATATTAGAAAAAGGTACAACGCAGGGCGTAAGTACAAGAGGTAGGAGTTGCAAAGCTGTCTTGCGTTATCATTGTTGAACACTCTTCACTTCTCCTTTGCAGTTCAGACAAGTAAAAGTGTATGCCACGTCATGAAATAATTTTTGTCGTCTTTCTAAAGTCTGCGTTTGCGCTATAGAAATTTTTCTTACTAATTAAGTTTCTCAGAATGACATCATAATATTATTTTTCACATTCACACTCACACCGCTGCATATACAACAATTTAATATACCGTTTGTAAATTAAGCTATTGAATACAAAAGAGGGAAGCAAGTACATACGTAAACATTTGCTTCATGAGGCTTTTATCGTGCGTGTAAAGTAATATTATTTCTTCTTGGCTTGTCCATGTTTAGACCTTTTGATTTAATAGGAGAATCTGGAATAGCATGTCGTTGTTGTAAACTCTCATTCGTATACTTTCATCGTTCCATCATCACGTAAATATATAAGAATGTTCATGATGCATGTTATGTCATGTGTACTGACTGTATCCATATACGCAGAGGCACAAGCTTTTAAACAAACCAAGTGTTTAGACAATTTTTCTTAAAGTTTTTGACACCGACGAAATTGTGTTGTGTATTACTACAAAAAGTATAAGCATATTTCATTCAAGATAGCTTCGTGTGACGGTTGTGTCATATTGAAGTGTTGAAATATAGAACCTAAGTGTGAAGAATGCTGATCAAAACTAAAATTGTGTACGATGCGAATTGGTGATACAATTGCGAATACACAATCACTATCATTGTAATTACTATTTTCTATGAATTTACAAAAAAAGTATTTAGTCTACGATTATATACACAGCTAACCATGCGTGCCATATAGTCATATTGATATTATGCAACTATGCTTATTTGGCACATGACTGTAAATATGTATATGTAACTGTAAGTACGCATCTATTCTTAACCTCAAGAAACAAAACAGTTTATATAACACAATTTTGAATGTACAACATTGCATTGGTACGAACGAATACTGAAACTGATTTTAGTGTTCGCAACTATGTACAACATGGGATGACTCAGGTTAGGGTAAAAGTGATCCACGTTAGAAAAAATATCAACTCGTGCATATATGACCGTACGTTAATTTCGTTCATTTTCACTTTTAATCTGCACATGTACAATGTATTCCTGTAGTGGAGTTCACATACGGAAAAGAAACTAAGGTATTGTTTGTTTCTCCAAGTTGCGAAGGTCTCGAACTCATACTGAGATGCTTTTATGCTTATTATACAGCAGAGCTACATGCATGGGGGCGATAAAAGGCAAAAATAATGCAGCGTCTGAATTTATCTGTTGAATGTTGTATATTTGACAAGATATGAAAAATTGTAACTTTAAAATATCTAAATCAGGATATGTGACTGTTACTGCTGGAATAATAGTATTTCTTTAGTGAGGGACAACAGCACGGAGTACTGAAGTAAAACACAAAGTTGTGTAGAATAAGCGCTCCTTATTACAAACACAGAAACCTACTATATCAGATAATGCATTATCTTTAAGCATGTAAATTGCTATTTTGAAGCTTGCCATCTTATTACTTAAACGTTTCGATATGAAGCACGCATAGTGTACCTAGAATATAGAAAATGCATTTGTGAATACAAATACGGGCTAACAAATAAATATCACTAACCTATATTGTGTATCATGTCCTTTTCCTCCTAGACTTAGTAAGAACATTATTGAAATGGAATCAATACATAAATAGCGGGTAGCTTGTCCTTAATATGACTAATAAAGAAGCGTGTATTTGCACGAGTCCATGCAAATGACCACTAGTTGGATCTCCATCATCGTACCAACAACTGGAGAAAAAATACGTCCAAGATAGCGTGCACATACAGTGAAAAACAATTCCTGATATTTTGTGCCTGTTCGCCATATTATTTATTCATTTCAGTAAAACGACAATCGAACATCATTTTTGGCAGTAAAAGCAGTGTCTGTAAAATTAAAAGCATTTCCTCGATTCTACATTTTAGTAGAGCTACATGTCACTCTGTGCATTGTGCATCAGTCTGGTGTAAATAATGGCTAAGTTGGTTTAAGGCTTCAAATGTTACGTTGCATTTTTTCCTCCATCTAATTGTAATGATAATGCATATTTCCGTCCTTCGTTTTAGGAAAATTGCTGTCTTTGTTTTGTGATCATCTCTAAAACTCAATCAATGAATACTAGCGAAGAAAATACTGATTTATACCTAAGTCATTCACTCCGTGTTATTGAAAACATCAAACAATGGCAGGCATGACATTCTTGTGGAAAGTGTTTACATCACTATTTCTCACCAGTCTCTTGTTTACAACAAGTACCTGTACAAGTAAGTTAAACAGAAGTTTTCAACAAAATATTTATCCATGCAAAATCCTTATCCATTACAATTATAAAAATTCCACGAGTATTGTAGAATAGAGTAATCGCTGCAGCTGCTATCTGAGTTCTTCAACAACACACCTTTGCATTTATAACTGAATTAGAGAAATGTTTTCTCAGAAATCAATGTACTTCTGCAGTGCTTGTTTTGTAAGGGACATTTGCTGACCAGTTTCAGCGTTATACACCTCATGATATGATTAGGGTCAAGGGTGCATGATGATGAACGTTTCTGATTTTAAATAAGCCTATATGTCCACACGACTTGTCTACTGTATCAGATTCGTTATTAAGTGTATGCATGACCAAAGAAATATTATTCAATTAAAATGGATTTAAAAATCCTTCATGAATATTGTATTTTACGTTACAACTACCTGTACGTAATCAGATTAAAAACCTTTTTTTATGACAAGCTCATCGTCCAATGACAGGAACAAGAACAGAAAGAACAGAAATTCACCACTCAGATAGACACATGTTTCTAAAGTTTACACTTGACAAATATTTTGTGGTTGTTTCTGAAATACGAGACCAGTAATGAATGAATTAATACGATTTACGATAAGAAATGATGTCATGTTTAGATAAAGCAGTGGCTACTGTACTACTTCTTGTGTTAGTTTGTGAGATCTAGCAGTCTAGTGGATTGTGTATCATTGTTACGCAGTAAAAAGAAGTCTGCCAGTACACCAGAGCTAAGTGGAAAGTACAAGGGGTACTAAAATTGATGACACAGAATTCTAATCGACCATATTTACTTTCTAAACAAATCATTCTTATATAACAATTTATAACGAACTCGCATGAAATGAGATAGCTATTTTTATGTTTAAACTAAGCGTGACAAAAACTAGTAAAAACCTTAGATAAAGGATTTACTCTAATGTAAAAACAATACCAAAAACTTTCTACTTGTTGGTTATTGACATTGTGTTTTAGATTGCTCAATTTCTGACACGTGGAACGGACAATGGTTTATTACGGAATTTGCTAATGAACGCGCAATTGTTATCAATTCAAATACAAATTCGATACAGAGAAATGTTGATAGGAATGATGGTAATGGCCAATTAGGTGACTGCGTGTGGAAGGAAGACGACTTTTACGCTTTCAGGTAAATTGGACACCTTATCATCATTGATCACCATTCCGTAACAAAAATTGTATATACGGGAAAGGTTAACAAATAATGCATTTTATCCCTGTAGAAATCCTGTATTAAATTGTACCAAGTGTATTTTAATTAACCAGCGTCATAAAAATGTTCTTTACTCCAGTGAAGGTAAGTTCGAGCTTTCATTGATATTTTTACCAATCACGACTAGATACATAGATACCGTAAATAGTACATTAAATGTCGAAATCAGAATCCTGACATAAAAATGTACTCTGCACTTGTTCTATAAATAACAGCCTCGGAATTGGAGTGTCTCCCGGATGATCAATGGGACGCACAAGAAAATCACAAAAGTTGGTGTGTGACTAAACTGAGTGATAGTGAAAACCAATACTTATATTGGTTTCGAAAAGACTATAAACCTAGCAATTGTCCTATTAGGTGCGTATCTAATTTACTTTTATTTCATATTTGTCCGTATTTTCCTCAGAAGCAGATGCTGCATAATTTTAATTGCAATTCATACGTCTCACGTAAAAACATATCTCGATTGTTATAAATATTTTCAATATAGGGATGGGTCCTTCCAATTCCACTACAAGAGAGGCGACGGTCAAAAATGTGAAACTCCCGTTTCTCACGCAAGTTCCTGTTTGGAAAGTACACAATTATGGCTTTATTATGAAGGATGTTATAATAACCCCAGTGCATCTGCACAAGGTATTGATTGCTTTTTAATGTAGATATAAATATATAATCGAATTGCATATTCTATAGACAAAAAACAAAAGAAGTAATATAAAGAGTAAACAAAATATAATGAGTTTAAAAAAATATTCGTTTGATTATTTAAAATTTGATCAAACTTACCTTGTACCATTACAAATTACTCATATATGCTTTGAAAAAGAATATTATGAGCTTCCTTTTTAAAGTATCAAAGGTAAAATAGTCGCTACAATATACAATCTAACCCTAAATAAAGTTATTAGGAGCTTTTGTATTTGTAGAAATATTAGGTGTACGTTTATTTTAGCTAAATAATGGTCGTAGTCGTAATTCGTAATCCTTCTTTCCTCGGCTGAAATACGTCGTCATATCGTAGAGGTAACAAGTGACGAATCACAAGAATGATGATATGATATCAGTTAATCGTTTGCACGATTGTAATTTTTTTTCTTTGGGTTTCCAATTGTAAGGTGATCTGCTTACCTGTGTTGGAGATTGGGAAGAGACCGCAGGATATCGATATTTTGTGGCTGATGTGAATCGAAAAAATCAGTCATTACAAGAACATCCAATCTTTAGATGCTTTACATATAGCACAAATACAATTCCGAGCTCAATGCCTGGAAAGCCTTCTCTCATTACAGGATATAAAATTGGAACATCAAATATGGCAACATGCAACGGGCTAGCTGAACCTGATTACGCGGAGACAATTCTTACTCTCGCAAAAGGTTATTACTTTAAAAATTAAAAGCTTGATCTAATAGTACACAGCAATAATTACAAATTAAAATTTATTTCTTAAATGTAGAAGATCCAACAGGAGTAGAGGAGAAACCTTGCAGCTTTCCATCCTGGATGGCAGCACACAAATGGATAGACATGGGGAAATCTTTAGAATTGGTGTTGCACCCACAAGAAAAAAACAGAGTTGTCCATTTTTACCCAACAAAGTATTCTCCCGATGCCCCTAAACAGAAAATTGACAAAAGAAAGCCCAGTTTTTTCTCGTTGGCACACAGTACTTTGGTGTGTCTCCAGACGCAAAATGTATCAAAGTCAAATCACAGTGATATGTCTCAGTATTCACTGGCACAGGTTGCTGTTGTTGCAAAGTATACAACATCATGGTAAGAACAAACAGACCTTATAACGTTGCAGGAGTAGCCCAAATAAGTAAAAATCGTGCAAAAATGATGAATGAAATTGCTATAAAGAGAAAACTATTGATGAAAATTATAGTAAAATTGATGAAATTTGCCTACATCTAATACAACGTACGGAGTACGTGTTCCAACTTCATTACATAGAAAGATCTGACATGGACAGAAAAACATTTCGAGTGAAATGCTTTAATTCGGCTACGGAGGAGTTACTAAAGGATACAACACTGATAAGCACCCAAGGAACAAAGGCAAGGTGTCCCTACCCGGGAAAGTATCAGGCATTAGAGCCAACTAACACTGGCTTCCTTTCTTCCTTGCTTACCTCGAAAAATGAAGATTTTTCAGTTAACAGCGAGTGGTTTATCGACTGTGAAAAACGTGAAAAATCTTCATTGTTGGACGAACTTGAAACGATGAACCGTAAGAATACAGTCCACGAAAATTCTATGTAGTAAAAAGGAAAGTCAATTGTATTCAAACATGGGGATTTATTTTCCACAAAATTATAGCACTATCCTGTTTAGATGGATGGAGCGAGGATAACACATCATTAACAATTGTGATGCCAAATTTATCTATTAATGAAAGCAGCAAACTGTACTGCATGAAAAGCAGGAAAACAATTGACTCCAATGATGGTCATCGGGACTGGGACATTTTTATAACTAGTCAAGATTGTATTTACTCCGAAAATGATACAAGCTTATCTCTCGGAACTGGCCCTTACAACGACTCAGCTAAACTATTTAGAACTGGTATTAGACTGTTAAGCTAAAATAATTATTTTGATTAATTACTTTAAGGATATAGTACATAATTCAGTGTACATATCGATTTGTCTGTAAATGACTAATTTGTTTGCTTTTCAGCATTTTGCAATTCCTCCTCTGTAGGTCTGCATAACAGCTTGTCCAGTGAAAGCAACATTGACAGCTTTACTAGCTCTTCAACTACCAGTTCAACTGCAACGAAACCGGTGAACTTGATGATGAAAGTGATAATAGAAGTCTTGTTATTAATGTACTTTATTATTATGTAAAAACAGTTTATATGTTACAGTACTTACTTACATATACTAAAGAAGCGCCGTTACGTTCTTATAAGTTACTAAAATACAAAGCTTTATTTATTTTTATTAATTTATAATTTATCTCTTACGACTATATAAAGAAGACTGGATACATGTTAAATCAGCATATTGATGATCATGTATTTCTTAAAAATAAATAATTATTATGGAATCTGGAATCGTTTTTTGCTGTATGTTGTTGTTACAACTTACTGAACTTACATCGTATTTTGTAACTTAACTTATTTCATAAACGCTTTTATACCATACGATACCTACGAAATTTGTGTCGTGTCTACGGTTTTATGACGATAAGACTAGTCAGAAGTCTGAGGTTTAATCACTAACTGCTAAATACTGCAATTGCAATGTATTGGGTATATAGTATATAGCGTCCATCATAAATGGGGATGTTTCCAGTCACCATTGAGGACTGAGGACACATCTTTATTTATTTCATTTTGCCATTTCGCACCAAAAACTTATGCACGACGATGTATATTGTACATTAGTATAAACATGACATACGCATAGCTTCATATTGGAGTGAAAAAGAAATAATCAGTTACATAAAAAGCATGTTCAATCAAAATACATAATAAAATTGAATAATGTTGAGGAAAAATAGAAGGTTTAATTCTACACATTGACTCGATTAAGGTAATATTTAAACCCATCAAATTATATTCACTTTTTTCATTTTGTCTAAATGAGTTAGTTTATTTTAAAAAATCCGATAGGTTTTATATCAGAAATAAGGAAAGGTTAGCATGTAAGGGTAAGTGTATGTTTTTACATACAGTATCTAACATTCATAAAACGTGGGAACTCACTGCATTTCATAAGAAATGCTTATGTGAAACTTTAAAACTGCTCCTACAACACAACCTACCTTTGTACTAATAGAAATTTAAATCGTGCTCTCCAATTAATATAGAAAACGTATGAATTGTTATAATATATGTTAATAAATGTGGAATTTTGTAGTTTTGTTGTGTTAGGCTAAATGACGTGTCATGTTCAGCGAAAGTTGTTCACTACTAACTGTAATGTATGGAATACCAGAGTCCCAGTTGCCGGTATGAAATTTTTAAATGATTCAAGCGAAATAAGCTCATTCAAAATATTTCATCACTCCATCTAAAACATTGAATAATACTTTTTTCTACGTATACGCACAATGGTTCATGGTTAATGGTCCAAAAGCTATAGTACGATAAATGTCGTGGAAAGCATAGCCTACCTATTTCGAATTTCACGCAACACATCACGAATAAAAAACTTGGGAAAAACTTCAATAGTTCAATGAATATTTTGATTTTCGTGATGCTTTGTACCTGGGTACAACAAAATTATATACTAAATAGCCGATGGTTTGTGGACTAAAATGGCAGTATAATATGTAGTTGGGACGTAAAGGCAATAAGAGGCAAAGCAAATCAAGTTATTATTGTTGTGAGGTTAGCTTGGCACTTGACTGACTGGCAATAGCAATAATAGTACCATCATAACTAACATAACACGTAATGTTGGCATCTTCAATCTATGCCACTTAACAACAACCTTCAGATGACTTTTTCTAATGCGGGCATGTATTCTCTCATCCCTACATTTTTGTGATGCAAAACGCAATGTACGTGTGTACGGTACATGTTTTATGTATCTTTTATTTTTATCGTTCAGCCAATAAGGGAACGTTCACAAATTATATCATCACAAAAATAGTGATTTTTAACCCCAGGTACCCACTTCTCATGAATTATCATTTTCT
>JAHZNE010000944.1:0-12716 GCA_027744055.1 Callyntrura sp. NNG-2020 | reverse complement strand
TTTCCCATGCAATGTTTTTCCCGGGAGGCATTTTCCCATGCAATGTTTTTCCCGGGAGGCGTTTTCCCATGCAATGTTTTTCCCGGGAGGCGTTTTCCCATGCAATGTTTTTTCTCGTAAATTCATTTAGTAAAGAAAGGGAAGCAAAAACTGAATTATTAAAATTTCACATATATCAATGTACATGTACATGTATAAACGATAGAAGAGATGTTAAATAAACTAGCAGACATGAATTGTTGGCAAGTACACGTTCTTTTAGTTATTTAGTTTGCAAAATAGTACCGCACCGTAATAGTAACACCGCAAAAATATGTACTCTAGTTTATACATTCAAAGTCAAGAGTGACGTACGTACTGGTATAGGCACCAGACGTCCACGCAGTCGCCTACGTACTCGTGTGAGTGACGAGGCAGTATTAAATAGGCAGTTACGCGACAAATTAGAGATTTATTCGCTAGTGCTTAGCAAGAATAGCGCTTTAGTTGAGTGGTAGAACATCCTAACGGTATTAGGAGGACCCAGCGTTCGACTCCTGGAAGCGCCTAATCATACTTTTGCTGAGCACTCGTTCGTGACTCAAGTGAGACATTCCAGACACACATTCTAAAATTGTTCTGGCTTTCATAATAATGCACTACTAGTTCTATTCTTTTAAGAAGGTCGTGGAATTTTTTTTATCTCGGGGGGTTTGTGCAGTCTTCCTGCCCTATGAATATGCTGCTCCTCAAGGTAGTATCATAAGCTTGCAAACATTGTGCCACGAGCAAGTTGTTTTTTTTTCTTCTGGTAATTTGTACAAACAGTAACGGCATTGTACAGGATTTTAAAAGTTTAAAATGTCCGCCAATTACTATTTTAAATAATGAGTTATTAACTCGAACCTGGAATCAAACAGAAAAAAATGGAAAGGTTGACGTTCACACTTTTGGAGTAGAACTATACTGGATAATTTAAGCACAAAAATGGGAGGTGGCTAGAATCAAGAAAAATAAGCAAAAACAATTTCATATAATAATGTAAGGCATACACTTTAAAAAATAGTTCCTTTGTGTCTGAGTAGTTCAATATTTCTTTCATTCATTGTTTCTGAACTCTGTAGTTGTTATTGTTCATTAACCTGTTCACTAAATTCACTGAGCTTTGGTATTTCATCTAAGCAGTAGTGTCTTTTTATGACGATGGAAAAGTACCTCGTTAAATGTTACATGTTAAAATAGTTTAGTAATTCAGTTTGTCTTCAGTTAAATTCAGTAAATGCATTTACAGGAAAAAGACTGCATGGGAAAAACGTACTCCGGGAGGGAGGATTACCTGGAAAACGCATTCAGGGAAAAGCACCCTCGGGGAATAGTACTGTTTCCCGGGAAAATCTCCCCCTGGGATTTTCACCTAGACCCTTCAAAAATATGCCTGTTAGGGCAGTTTGCAGGGGTGATGAGAGAAGTCATAATTTTAATTACATCTAAATGAGCTTAAGGGCATATGTACTTCATTTACTATCGTACTGATGATCAAGTTTGGCGTTTTAATTTAAAGTTTAATCACAGTTTGAATAACGCGAGGTTTCCGACAATTAACTGACTCATTAGCAGAACGTCATTATAGTTATCCAAATCATCAATGCAGAAAAGGTATTCTCAGAGAGAGATGGAGAGAGAGAGAGAGAAAATGAGTTAAGGGGTTGTTTATACCAGACGTTTCCGGCCTCTGTAACTTCCACTGCAACATTACGAAAATCTGAGTTTTGTCCATTTAGAAAGTCAAAATTATATTTGTTTGCAAAAAGCTCTCCTTCAACTAATTTGGAAGACAGCGACATCCCTAATGGATGAACCCACTGAAGCCTAAATAGCTTTATGCATACAAAACTACTTTTTTACATGTTTACCTGTCTGTGGTTAAGCTAGGTGCCATTTGAGAAGCAATAAAAGGGCGTTTAGTTAAAAGCAAATTCTTTTCTACATGCAAAGTCGTTGAACTGAGAAAGAGTGAAACGGCAAGACAATTATTTATAGGCAACAATAGCGCCTGAGAAATATTTGTACTGAGCACATTGATAATTTGATAATATCAATTAGGGTGACTGTCACCAATAATGCGAGTATTTGGTAGCGGTTTTATTTTTGGAACGGTTGAATCCCTGAAAAAATTGGAAATTTTCCACGAGGGACGCACTCTGCTTGGTTGTATACAGCAAGAGAAGAGCCAATGATGACAGAGCCGGGGTGTGGAGTAACCTCAAGTTGACTGTGGGAATGGGAAGGGACCGAATTACAGCTGATTGTTTAAAGTGTGTATGTGTCAAGCCAGCTTGTAGCATAAATGCACACAGAAAAATATAGTGTTTAAAGAGTAGGACCAGCTATCTTGACTGTTTGTGGATAAACTTACAAACAGAATCTTATCAATATCACACTCACTTTCGCACAAAAGTTCTATAAATTGAAAGCTTTCAAAAAATTAGCTTCATCGTTCCACCGCAGGAGGGCAGGCAGACAAGGTCATCTCCGTAGTGGGGACAACCCTGACCATTTAGAGTAAAGTATTTACTTCCTTCAGCCCTATAGGTCTCCGAGATTCACGAGGATATCTTAGGGACAAGGAATTTGAACTTTGACCTTTGACCAAAATCGACAGAAAGCTTCTAGTCTGATCCAAATTTAATATCCAAAAATAAAAATACATCGACAAAGAGCATGTGTGAACTTATTGTTAGTTCCAATTTCGTACACAGCAGAAAGCTAAAGTTATGTTTTATCAATATACATCCTAAGTTCCATCGGACTCGACCAGTTTAGACCAAACTTTATATATTTATGAATCCATTTACAATATATTTGTATTATATAAGCTTGCCCAATATTGGTTAAATTTTCAATTTTAATATCATTACGTTATCATCAGAGATTACGCTGATAAAACCATCTATAAACTATCCTTGATGCAGATCCACGCTATCGATTACCGAAAACACATGTTTGAAATTTATCTTTCTAATCTCATTTCCTGTCCCGTGTTCATGTGAACGCCTGGACCGCCAGAATACACCTAGGAAAACTCATTCATTAGTTCAGCTGGTCCTACATAAACAATGATGCATCCCCAAACAGGCCTATATTTTTCCCGCGTACCAAGTTATTTTCAGGGTAGGTGGTAACATTTTATGGAAAATTTCCATCCGTAATCCTGAAGCCTGCAATGTTTAAACCCGGGAGAAGGGACGAGTGTCCCCTGCAACGCGTTTCGATGTATGTAACGACACCCCGTGTAAAAATGCTATTTTCAGTGAGAATCACGTGCCGTGCGAGTGGCAAAGGGGAAAGAGCTCCTTACTTTCTTCAAGTATCAGTTACCATCCCAATTTAAGTACATGACAGCGTCTCCTCCACCGACGCCTCCATTTCTCCGGGCGTTTTACTGGTTGGCTTTCCTAAAAATATGAATGCGGCAAATGACATGTCTACACTAAATAATTAATAAAAAAGCGAAAAAAATGCCGAGATTTCAAGACTATGTTTGTCATCGTCCCTTGAAGGCACCGTCCTCACTCCTGGGGCAAGGTGATATCTCCACCACCAGGAAGACTACATATCAAAAGCAAATTTACGAGACGCTCTATTTTTGTAATAATTACCTCCGCTTCGACATTTACTATTCTTCTACACGAGATCTCCTGAAAAAGTCATTGAACTAACGAAACACCCCCCAAGATAATAAATTGGAAGATTTTTTTGTGCCTGCGAAATACTAGTACAGGAACTCTATTAAATTTTACACGTTAATCCTGCCTTAGTTGTAGTTGCTCTCCTGCCAAATTTCTCGATCGTCATTGGTAGTTAATTTGGGAAGAGGGCTGCTTATAAAAAATTGTGTGGAAATTTTCCATCGAGCTCGGAGTGGAAAATTACTGACACTTTGGGTATGTCAGAGAGCCAATGACGAAAGCCTCTACTAACAGTGTGGCTTCCACGGAAAATATATAAGATAGCTTGCCTGGTTGCTTCCTGAGTGTTGGCGTGAGTACGCAATTTGGGGTTATTGGGTACGTCGCGGTGCCTGCAAGTAGTAAGGGCCCGAGGGTCTACGGCACAATAGGGCTATCAACCCTCTTGGTTTTTTTCCACTCACGTTTTTTGTTGCTCCACGGCTTAGGCAAAAGGCACCCCGTGCTAAGTTTGGATACGCACAAACCGCCTATTTTCTTTCAGAAAGGAAGAAGGCATATCCCCCCTTGGCCTGTTGTCCCTGCCAAGTCTCTTTTTTACAAGATATTTATATTTTATGGAAAATTTTGAGTTTCAGTCATCACGTGTAAAAAGGGCGTCCTTTGGGACATGAACACGTTCTCTGGGAATGCTACCAGCTAAAAGGAGTGAGAATACCGGCTTGATGCTGTACCAACTTCAAAAGGGACGAAAGGAGACGGATTATTTATTTAGAAAAAAAATGTGCATTTTTTAACTTAAAAGGAGTCATTAATGGGCTGATACAACAATATGATATGTGATGGCTCGAGAACAAAAGAAAAAAAGGCGTGTATCTTCCACTCTTACGAAATTCACTCCAGGAAAACGAAACTATTGTTTTTATCATTTATTTTATTTTCATATCAATTTTAGTTTCATTTTAATCTTTTTTGCTGTAACATTGTGCTACCATTACTATACAAGCTGACTTGGGAAATTCCTTTATGGCTAAACTCACGAGGATTTTCGCAGATTTTTTTTGCATTTTATATTATATTTTGCCTTCTATTCTACGTTTACCGGGCTCACTGGTGTTCACTGGTTTATTGAGAATACAATTTGATAATTTTCGTCACTTTTTACAATAATAAGTAGTAATTAATGGGGTTTGGGCGTAAATCGTTATCTTCGGGGCTACTTGAGACGACGGTTTTTCCCACGAGAAACATCGGAAGATCCCCAGAATGAGTGCGGAGCATGCTACTAGCTATAGTTCTAGTACGTATTGGCATTACGAGGGGGGGAATCTTTGTTAGGTAGTCGAGATCAAGTATAGAGGTATGCGCTATCTAATGCCTATATCTCTCTCTCTTTCTGGCCACAAAGAAAACGGGGCGTCACTCTCAACAGCAATATGGAATGAATCAAAAGGAAATGTTAATAATTCTCGTAATGAGATGGTAAAGCGTACCATCGGAGCTATCGCACCAGTAAATACCTAATCCTGCTTAAAAAAGTACCTAAGGAATATTATAATAGGTAACTACAGCAATGTAATTGGTAACAGAATGAACATTTTGTACCAGTTTATCTAAACGGCAGGTGTTATCAAAAGATTGGAAGAAATGGATACTTTAATGATGGAAAAAAGTTGGATAGGGATATACCTCAAATTTTACATTATTCTTTGGCGTATTTTGATTTTAATGCGGGTAAGTGTGCTAAACAGAATGCCGTTGGTAAATATAAGAGGGAACCAGTGTGAATTTTTTGTGTGATTTCTGCCCCATGTTGTGGTTGGGTTTGTGTTTCAGGTAACAATATCATTTTTCTTTGATTGGAGTGCTAATGTGAAAAAGGGTAATCATCTTGTGTTATCTGAAATTAACTAAAGACCATGATGGCTAAAGCTATTTGTAGTTCTGAAACAATGTGTACTTGTACTTTGGGTAGCTCTTCTTTACGAAACGTAAGAGTAAGAAATTCCTTGGTTTTGTTTTGTTGTTTTGTTGATGCAATAAAAATATATTAAATAATATGTTATCTTTTTATGAAATTATTATTTTTTTCCTTATTCCTCCACATCCCAACTTTTACGAATGATACGAAAAATCAAAAAGTCGCTTTCATGTACTATATCGCACCTGCCTTAGCCAAATGGCCAAACACGTTGTTAATGTACTTTCGTTTGTACATAAAAATAGTTCCATTAATCTGGGACTGTGGTAGGAGTCACATCATGAAGGAACGATTAATTTTATTTTGATTAAAAAATGGGAAAGAAAATGGAAACCCCGATTTGAATTTACCCTGGGGCAGTCAATACAGTTTAAATGCTGTCCAACAAGCAGGTTGTGAAAGTAGGCAAGTTTCATTGTGCATTCCCTCCAGGGATAAGATTTCCGTACCAATACAGCCTTCATTTTTGGGTGTAATAAGATCTCGGGCAGTTTAAATGACTAGATCATTCTCCTGATCAGGATTACATCGATTCCTGATCAGTTAAATGGGAAATGACCAGAATACTACGCTTAGGGTATTTATTGGGAAAAGGGTGGGGCAACGGGAGACAGGTATTTTTAATATTACTGTATTGCCATATTAGTCGAAACCCCAAGCATTCGGCAGTTGCGCTTTTTACATTGAACTTTTCAACACCCTCATAATTCTTTCCAATTGTATGTAAACTGGAGTCGTTTTGATGGTGTTTTTTTAGCGTTAAAATAGCGCATATTTTTTATATTAAGCCTTTTTGAAGGAGGTATGCTTTTATTGTGTGTGAATATATGTCAGTCAGGTGAAGGTTTTTTTTTCATGTTAGTCGGAAACACTAAAGTAACATAGTGAAGTAATGCACGTTATCCATACCGAATATGTGGGGGAAATGCTGTTGTACGCAAGTGTGGTATGCGACCTTACGAGGGAAGTAGCCCACCCGACACCGGCTAATTGGCATAACGTATGCTGTATGATATTAAAAGGAGTGCGTAAAGGTGCTTCATTCGGTTTTAGATGTTCTTTTAATTGTAAATGAAAAAATGGTGTAATATTGTGCTGTACTGTATGAAGTACAAAACTCTATCGTTTTCTTCTTCTGGCCAGTTGAAGATGTGGAATTAGAGAGGAATTAAATGATGTTTGCATTAGTTTTTATACCCAACTGTCTTAAAATGCTTGAGTGTTATTTTACTGGATCTGTTACTGTAGCTCTCCCAGTAATCAACTCTGGGTTATTCGGGCAGCCTGGTTTGGTCATGCAAGCTGCAAAATTAACACGAAACATGATTCATCGTAGATTACTTATCGAATTAAAGGACATTCTAGTAATAAAATCATGTGTACATCGCCTTCACAACTTTGTACATCTGTGACGCGAATCAAGACGTGTTTTAAACATATGTTCCCCAGCATCAGCTTGCAATATCGATTGATTTCTGTGATTTTGTGTATTATTTGGCATAATTAGAAAATAACATTAGTGTTCGAGTCGGTATAACAAAAATAAGTTTAACTTTAGAATTGTAAGAAGCAAATATGAACGGTACCGTCGTTCAACGATCCCCTCACTTGTTAAATTATTAAGGGATAACCTGTAACTTAAACTAGTCTCCTTCTTTCCTCTTATTTATATTCTGTTACACTAGCACAGCGCTCTTACCAGCTGCGTGCACCCCTCCGTAAACTCACCCTTTCTTTAATTACCTTACTCACTGTATCATCTTCAGTACTGTTAACTATGTGACATGCTGCGCAAGATACTTTTGTATTATCTTTTTCTGAATAAATAAATAAATATAAAATAAATATCAGCTTGCAATATCGATTGATTTCTGTGATTTTGTGTATTATTTGGCATAATTAGAAAATAACATTAGTGTAAGGATAGGGTATTATTTATCAGGAATTTTAGCTTGCATTTTACACGTACCCATTATTAGGGCTCCATAGCAGCATTTTAACCCACATATGTACATGACCTGACAACTTTTAACTTGTGACAGTGAGAAAACGCTCCTTGTTAGCCATATTCCCTTGTAAGCTTCATCGCTGCAGGGAGCTTACTAATTTCCTTTTTTTTGATTGACGCAAGACTTAATATTATATTTCATGAATCGATAAGGCAAAACTCCTCCTTATCATGATATTTTTTAGAACAAATCGTGGGAGAGGAATCCAGCATTACAAAACTAATATTGCGTTGGTCAGCGTTCAACCTACATACAAGGTGGAAATAGCTGCATGTACAACCCAACTATGGATAAAATGTTTATTATTTTTATTTTATCCTGGAAACTTACAAATTAGTAGAGTGCCGGCCCTTGCCCAACACACATCAATTTTCTGAAGAAGAAAAAACTTTCAAGAATTTGTATCAAAATTGGCTACCAACTATTGTCATTATGAAGACGGAGAACGTTATTGTCCCTGAAGGGACTAATGGCAAGACATTTGAAGAAATCCTCAAGGATTTAGACAGGTTGCTTCGGACCTTTCCAAGCGCTGACCTTGGTGGCGTACCTGTTTCTCGAGATAGCGGTGGCATTTGTGGTCTTCATTCCTATTTTTGTGGCGAGTTAGTGCTGACCCCGAAAAAATCACGTGAAATCAACAACAACTCTGTATACCAACAGCGCCACTGATAATAATGTATTGGTGTCTGGTTTTTTCCAGAGTCTCCTAATACCCCAATGAATTGTTCGGAAGCCGGCGACCTTCACCAAAGGGAAATGGAGGGGAATTTTACCTTTTTAACGAACCTACAGCAGTTGTACGAGAACAGATTCAAGTACGAATCGCTGATTGAAGAGGTGAGCTTTAAAAAAATAAACAAAGATTAAATGCAAAAATAAATATAAAATTTTTACAATAAATTTAAATAAATAAATAATTTCTTTTTTACAATATTATGGTAGTGGGGCCTCCAGTGTAGTCAGGCGTGGATACCCGACGCCATCACGAGTTTACTCATGGCGGGAATGATTTCCGGTAAGATTACACAATGTTATCTTAATTACTGAAACTCCCTATTTCCGAACATGTTTCCGAACATGACGTTCTTTCTTTTTCTTCCAGGCAACTTTATCTGGGCTCAGGTGGCGGACTGGTAATAGAAAAACTGTGCCTGAATTGAATTCTCCCCAAACATTTACACACGTCATGTGTTAACAAATTGGCAATTTTGCAGGTATGGCCGTCGAACAGCGTACCTTTGGGTGATCTCCATTCTATTTTTCGGCAGTGGCGTCTCCGCTATCAGTCCCAACGTCGTTGTCTACGCGATCGCCCGGTTTTTTACGGGAGTAGCCTTTCCAGGGTTTATCAACATATCCTGCATGACCGTCATGGAATTTATGACGCCACAGTGGAGATCCTTTGCCATTGTTGTGGGACCGATGGGTACGCCCTCCGATAATATTCTGTCATTTATTGATACCTCTCCTTCAAATATAAACAGTCATAACAGGACACGGTAAACGTTTGCAGGGGAGGGAATCATGATCCTGAGTCTACTCGCGTACTACATACGACCTTGGCGACAACTATACCTGGTGACGCTGACGCCCTACCTTCTAATAATTCCAATTTTCTTGTAACTTCGCATTTTAAATTTTTTGAAGAAAAATTTATAGGCATTTCCGGTAGTCAGAGAACAAAGTTGATATTAACCTGTCTTAATTTGTTCAGCTTCCTTCCTGAAAGTCCTCGGTGGCTCCTACGCCAAAATAGACTCACGGACGCCGCCCGTGTCCTTGACCTCATGGCAAAAATAAATGGACGCCAGACCGTGTCCATGGAACAGCTAGAAGCTTTAAGAGACCGGGAAAATGCCTCCGCCGCATCCATAAAACAGGACAAGATGGGTTATCTGCAATTTTTAAAAAATCCGCAGCTTCGCAACCCTGCCTTCATTCTGGTGGCCATTTGGTTCACGGCCAATCTCTCCTATTTCGGGATTACGTTCAACATCCGCAACGTCTCTGGGAGTCCCTATGTCAACTTGGGTTTAATTGGGCTTATTAATTCCGTCGCCCAGCGGCTAGCTATGCCAACCAGTGACCGGTAACTTAAATGTTTGCATGATCATAGCTGGAAGTTCATGATTAAGCTCTTATCTGGAATTTTCGTATTTTCTCTTAGGTTTGGACGAAGAAAAGCGGTTTTATTTTGGATGATACAAAGCGCCCTGCTGCTGGTGCCACTGGCCCTCTGCTTCCTCAGTATGAAGCACGTCGGCTCCACCTTAGTTTTGGGGATGTGCCTTGGGGGACTTTTTGGGGTGGTGGCGGCACGCGCCTCCCTTAAAATGATCACCGGTGAAAGTTTCCCTACAGCCGTCCGCGGGATCGGCATTGGGATGACCGGACTGGGATCTCACGGTGCCGGGGTGCTCACCCCGCAAATGGCCTATCTTGGCTCCAGTATGACTCAATCCAAATTATCTCGAAAAATGGACCTCACCCCCTTAAGCTAAAATGCCCCTTTATTTTCTCCCAGGTTGGCCCTTTCTACCTTTCTTCATTTTTGCCGTGGTTTCCGTTCTCGGTTCCCTCGTGGGATTCCTCCTACAAGAAACCAACGGACGAGCACTAACCGACGCCGTACAAGCACTGGAGCCTCAACCGGCGAAAATGTCCAGGCACCCCCGTAGGACCACGGGGTGATGGGATTAAATATTGAGCATTCTTAAATTGTAAAAACATTTTCCCTCTAACAAAGTATCACTATCAACCAAGAAACAACCGCCCTCAGTTGCAACTTTTAATTTCACTTTTTTCCATCACCGAAACGCCGATGATGAAAACCGTCCTATTAAAATGCTCCACCTACACCCACACAGAAAAGGGGTATTGCATAACTTCACATGGGGAAACAGAAGTTCAAAGATTTTTAATTTTCCCTCTTTTCCTTGAGTTATTTTTCATCGTTGATCGTTCTCAGTGCTATCAGAGTACCGCGTCACTGATAAACGCCAGCTTATTTTGTTACCCATGATGGTGGCAGGGATATACTCGCTTTTGCTGGAGGGCGTAGGTTGAAAATAGGGGAAATTTCTAATTACCCGTACTAGGTAGAAAACATTGATCATATCTGGTAACTTGAAATTTGGCCCGAGGTGCATCAAATTGCAAGGTGTCCAGGGGCGGAAAATATAAATTTAGTCTGTTACATGAAATATTACATGAAAAAAACGGGATGACCTTGAAAGTGGGCACGTAGCGTTATCTCGTTATCTGGCGAGTTACCCCGTTTTGTTGTTCATGTGTGTGTGTGTGTGCACTCCGTGCACTATTTTGTACACGAGGTTGTAATTTTGTTGACTAAACGCTTACACGCTTTTTGGTCATGTTTTTTCTCACGTTTTTTCTCAAATATCAAACCAGATAGGGATACTAAGAGAGTTAAAGTGTCAGTGTTCCTTTGGTTAGACTAGTTTCAAATCTGCACAAAGAAATGACGTTGATACTCATTTAAAATTAAATTGCTACAAGAGACATAGGCGAATTTATAAATAAACGGTTTTAGACATGAATAAATAAGTCAGTATCAAGTCAAATATGGCAATATGTGCAATGCCCATCCCATCAAGTTTTTCTCTCATCCAATTTTTATTCCCCCAAACAAGTTTTACGTCCCTCTAACTTGTTGTAATTTAATACAAATGAAAATGCGTCTTCAAAATTTTAAACGCGAAACGAAACTGTAATATTTGTAAATTACACTGTTAAAAATTCCAAAATTTTCAAACATCCTATTATGTCCAGAACATCCGATATACGTACGCTTATAAGTGGCAACGGGCAAGAAAGACAGTTGGGATCGAACATGTGACCAGCAGATGATAGTAACCTCACGTTTTATTGCAACGTGTACCTTTCCTAAAGATTGGGCTACATCGTGGCGCGCGTAAATGGTGCAATTAAGTATGGTTTTTGTTTTACAAAATAAGTGATCATGTTTAAAATGCTAAAGGCTTGGAACACGCGAACAACTGAATTGGGTCGGTGCAAGGTTCCAGTACTGTTGTCTGCGCCCTACTTTCTGCGTGTTATACTTTTGAAAGGTGTATACAAAATATTGCTTTCATGTGATATATAACTTATGCGTTGTTCATAGCAAGCGGACAGTTGTGCATAAGTTAGCTGTCTTCAGTTGATTTTGTCAAGGAGCGCCAAATAGTTTTAATGTGTGAGTGACGTATATTGATGCATTTTGTAGGAATTTCTGCATCAATCTAGCTACTACTGAACACGCGATGACAACCTTCCGTTACTGTTTGCTGGAGTATAAATTATAAGTGAGAGTGTCGCATTTTACAAAAACAAAGATAATGGAAGGGAGCTGTTCCATTTTTTAGTTGTCGTGTCGTGAACCATTCTAAACGATATGAACTTGAAGTTTTATCTTTTTGGCGGTAAAAACGTCTAGTTGTAGTGGGTAGAACTTCCTCCTCCCTATCAGACGTCTTATTTGAAAGCGTGGACAGGTGCATCGAAATTGGTGTTAACTTCCCGTGCATTAAAGTAATCATGCCAGGTGGGAACAGGCCTTCCCCCAAATTAACCCAAGGTATTCGAAAAGTGTTGGCGTACTACTCCGCCTTAGCAGCATTCCCCTTACCACCCCAATACTACGACAAATTTAGTCAGCAATGTCCAAAAGCTCGGCAGAGGGTCAAATACACTCTCTACTTTTTATCCCGAATGGTTTTGTGGGTTAATGGGGTTCATAACGTGCTTCTATTTTGTGGGGTCTACGCTCCCATCTTTGGACCACTTGGCGATTTTCAGTTTCTGGAAGCCGGGCTGTGGATGCTCTTCTTCACTTTCATTTACATCATTGACGGATTTACCCTCCTTCCGCAATTCATTGCTACCCTGAATGGGGCTTGCCGAGTGATGGACGGCGTTTGGGAGAAATGTGCAAACACCCTAGAACCTACCACGACCTCGACACTGTCTCGAACCCTGAACACTCGTTTGTGGAAACGGTTAATGTTCCATCATCTCTTCATCGACTACTCGGAA
>JAHZNE010000943.1:0-20052 GCA_027744055.1 Callyntrura sp. NNG-2020 | reverse complement strand
CAAATAACGGCATGGTTTATTGTGCAGTTCATTGCTGAGCTTGTTTACGTATTACCGTTTGGTATTGTTATATCCCTATTATATTATTGTATATCTGTAAAACACACGCAACTACGCTGTTAGTATGGACCACCAAACATGCTTTGACGGAATCAACGTTTGTTTACCCAAAGAAAGCAAATAGGAAAAATTACAAACAAAGAGAAAAAAGATGATGATGATGATGATATACAGAGTTTCCTTTTTTCTTTCCGTGTTGCGTACTACGTCTTTTCTTCCGCAAAGATGAGGATGGCGTACATAGCTCGTTGTTTTGTATCTAACAATCTTGTTTAACTCTAGTATTAATAATGTTATTTCAGTGAATGCTTTTTTACAAGGATGATGTTAAATATCGCTAAAAAGAGAACCGAGTGATCCATGCACTTAAATCGAACCGTCTGGGTGGAAGTACATTAGCATCTACAGAATTGGTTTGTTGTACTTTGAAGAGAAAGCAAAAGACACTTTTTGTTGACGTAAATATATTGTTTTGAGACGAAGTGTACATACATAAAGAATGCGTCGAGGTTAAATGTCACGTAAATCACGTTAGACCATTCGTGTCAACATCAAAAGCGGAAGATTTATTAGCCCCCTTGAAACCGTTCTTGTTTTACTTATTTTCAACTGTCATGTTGCTGGTTAATGTACGTAGGCCGTGGCTTTAAAGTGTTGGGTAATTGCAGTCAATGAAGTTTGGATCAAGCGTTGCAAGCAATAAGCTGCAGGGGTAGGACGAATCTATCTTCAAAATATTTTTCAATGAACCTTTTTATACCCACGTATTGTACCTACCTATAAACGTATACTACATATAAATGCGACATACGTTTACTATGTGAGATACTCAATAAAGACATTTTCTGATAAGTTGTACTAAACTTTCTACATGCCTAAAGTTCAGGTTCAACAGAGGAGGGACCAACAGCTATATGCTAAAAAGCCGTTCAAAAGGCAAAATTTTAGTTTCTTTGGGAGTTCAGCCAACCTTATAGAAGTTTCCGGTTAGACTCTAACTTCAGGAATGATTGCGTATATCACTGAAAAATAAGGAGGCTCGTCGTAGATTCGACTTCAAAAGAAAAAAAACTTTTTAATTCCTTCCGGCCACTCTTTTGTCTGAGTTTGTATAGAGAACGTCTAAGGAAAACACATTTTTCAGTACACAATAACTGGCGCGGTTCGTAATTTTTAAAAGCTACGAAAAGCGGTTTACTAATTAAAGCTGTAATGTTATCCTATACCGGCACAGTTGGTAAAAGTGTCTCATAACATAGTAAATACAATTTAAGAAAAAGCAACCCCACCATAAGGAAACATGTAACAAATGGAAAAGTTACAAAAGTTTAATCCGGCATAGATGATAGAATCTATCTGTAGATAATCTGATACCTAAAAAAGTAGCAGCTCGCCAGCCTGGGCTTTGGTTTCATCATCGCGTTTGTATCATTTTGTGTTTCCGGTATTTTACACACCCAACTACACACATAAATGCCTTCGTTAAACTGAAAAAGTTGTTTTTAAACAATACGGCGACATATTCAATGCCCCCATCCTACTATCACGTATTCTGACTGCGAAATCTGTTCTGAATCGATAAGAGTGACAAAATGATGACATTGACACATCATGCTCCGAGGCCAAGGGTTGCAATCAACCGTTCATGTTCAAGTTGGACCCCTAAAGGGTATTCGCACGCACGGAGAATCCCATCAAAACGAAATAAAAGGCGTGTATTTGGCTTCATTGTGGTGGTTGTAGGATAATTGGAAATGACAGTGGCAATGTGTATCTCTATTGTTTTTAGGACAAGACGCATCACCATGCATGTATCTCTGGTGTATCGAATACCTATACAAGTTTAATGTATCTACCCTCTCGTACTTTCTTTCCTCTCTGCGTCGTCATTGTGTAAAGCAGTACCTATTAGACTTCATCAACATCCGGTATAGTTCTCTAATGACGGCAATTTCGGAGCGAAACCGTTTTTAGTACAATACGGTTTGCGTATCCTCTCACATTTACTTTTACCATGTTCCATTATTGTTGGTGTCTTTGAAGCACAGGCGGAAACCTTGTGCTGAGCCGTAAGAGCAACTTAATATTTCACTATTGGGGTAGTCGTATCTTTGAGAGCAACTAGATTTTGCTGCATGCGCTGTCGTTTGTTCCCCAATTTGTCGACAGACATCCCGTTACGTGTAGAATATTCATGTGTTTTTGGTAATAATGGTACTTACGGACTTTAACTTTGGTGCGACTGGGCGAACTCAGCGTGGCCCTGGTTGTATGTAAAAATGGCGGGGAACAGTCGCAGAAAAAGGTTTTATCGGAGAAATAAATGAGCTCTAAACAGAACAATTAGGTGTAATTTTCTTGAAGTGCTTGCTGTAATATCTCTTCCTGAAATCTCTTTTGGGGAAGCAGCAGCAAGTCAACTTTCTTTAAGAGATGCTATGCTGCCGCAGTGGAGCAACGGCAGTGGCAGTACCAGCGCGGGTGTTTAACTTTTGTTTTTTTTTGTTTTGCGGCGTTCTTTCAGAAAACGCACACAAAAGCTACGCAGCCACCTATACAAAAGGCTGTTAGAAAAAAAAGTAGTTCGCTGTATGGGAAAACTGTTCTTTGTCCTTTTGATTTGAATGCTAATGAATCGAAATAAAATGGTAACACTACTGCTCTACCCAAAGGCAGTGTTTCAAATGTTTGAAAGGGGATAGCAGCAGCACCAACAAAATTTCAGTCTTCCTTATTCGCAGCTGTTGACGCTACAAAATAATATTTTTTCAAGCTAACTCCCAAAATAAAACAGGTTCGATCTCATAATGACATGCATGGCGGAAAACGGTCTTGGTAATTAATTTGATTCATTAAAAGTCTGAGAAAGAAATCCGAGCTGTGGTTTTAAACAGAATCCGTCGCTGTGGTTTGTGGCCGACATATCCTTCGATTCCCGCGAACATTCTCGGTACAATACCCCTATTAGATGTAGCCAACAGGACTTATAACTTGCAAGTGGCAAGGCAATGAATGAATGAACAAACATACGAAAATACCATCGAAGATCCAATTCCGAAAACTAGCAACACTACACTTAAATAGAACAAAGTATCAGATTCAGGGTTCTAGAACAGAATGACAATTGACAAACTCGCCCACTCTACCATGCAATCGCGGCAGCCAAAAAGGTTGGTGTGTAAATGTAACAATCTGACAATTCAAATTCCCTATAAAACCCATGTAGCAATTATAACTAGAGTTGTATTACTATTGTTTTAAACAACATTTGTTGATAATTTAATGACAATTTAAAATATTGCCCTATGTCCTAATAAAAAACATGGCGTTAGGGCAGAACAAACAGACAAGGTAATGAGTGATGCCTATAAACACGTAAATAAAGTCTTATTCCATTATATTCTAATATTTCTGGATAGCGCAAAATTACATTTAAAAGGATCAATTCAAAGTGTTTGTTGCATGAGCTTGATTGTCACTTTTGTATGGTCTATAAAAACCGTCAGTCAACATGCCCACTACAATAAAGTGGGAGACTTTGCTGATTGCCATTCTGATCGACAACGGGACTCAAAAAGAGAGAAGTGAAAGCTCTTTTATCATTCTGTTCGTTCGTATATAATGTTTAGGTAATCATGCAAAAAAGTTGTCCTTGTCCCGATTATGTTTCAACGTAGCAATAATCCAAACGTCATTCATAAAAGCGCACATACGTATATCTCATATCATAAAGGTATGAAATGACGTGCATTGTGCCCACTCTATTCTGAGTCACTAAGGAACTCCAAAATACGTTTTGTCGCTGTGCTTCCTTCGCCTTTCGTGTTTTTCGAAACAGCTACGATCCCGGGACAATGTAGATAGATACATTAGGTACTTGAACAAATTATTTTGCTTTCAAGATTATAAAACCAACCAACCATGCATACACACAGTCCCATCTCGTCTGTTTTATCGTCATTTACTAATGCTGTTCATTAAGGGGAAACGCATTTTACCGCTACGAAGCTCATCATTCAAGTCGTATGATCCACGTGCTACGTTGCACACAAATCGTCTTATAGAGTGAATAGACCATTGTCGTGTGTAAGCCAGCAACTAGGTAAGGATATATACATCTCATGTAAATAAAACTACATTTTATTTGCTGTCGGTGCAACCGCCCAAGTCGTTTTTGGCAATTTAATACGAGTGTCTTCCCCCTTTCTCTGTGGTTTTCCCGGAAAAATATGTACAAGGTTTGAGGCTACGTGGGAACATGTGAGCTTCCTTTTGCAACAACCGTGCCGCAACGTGTTCCTGTGTCTTTTGCCAATGTATTCCGATGTGCTTTAAACTTTGTCGTCGTCGCCGTGTGTGTGTGTGTCTATTCTACGTTGCGGTCCCTCTATTTCCTTATATATGATTAGCCACATAGGGAATTGCACCACAGTAGCAACCGAGCAAAACAACAAAACAGCAACCATTCTCCTTTCCTCTGTCTGCTTTTGTCTCTTTACAAAATTTCTTGCAATTTATCTAACTCGCGTTGTTCATTCAAATGTGAAACTATTGTGATGCCCAAGTAGTTACAGACAGACTACATGTAAATGTATACAAGAACATGAATACTTGTGCACCTTTATTTACACCTATACATACTTTACTCTACCTAGGTCTAGCCTAGCTGACTCGATTTCTCATTTTACTAGTTTCTCTCCGAATATCAGGAATTTTCACAGTCGAAGTTTACAGCGTGTTCCGTGCTGAATGGTTGATTTTATACATTTGACCTATTGTATGTTGTACCAGAAAAAATTGCACCGTTAATGCAAAACGAGGATGAGATGAGAGGGAGAGAGATGGAGAGAAGAAGCAACCGGTAAAAGTGACAAAGTTCTTGTCACAACCAAAGAGGAATCCATTTGCCAGAAAGTTCACCTACATTCCATTTCATTGTTCAATGGACTACATGAATGCAGATGTAAAATATATGGTTCAGCGCCACTCGACTATATTAAGTTTGTTACACAACGGAAGGCGTAATAACAACCGTTTACCGTGAGAAAAGATACTCTGTTTCATGTCAACCAACTTGCAGTTATATGCACGTTACTTCGGCAGAGAGAGAGAGAGTAGTATTACACGGCCCGCTACTGCTGAATAGTTGAATGCGCAGATGAACTCATGACGGAGTAAATAATGCATAAATGAAACCAAATGTCATCCTTTATCTAACAAAGTTGTTCACTTGCTTGTTGCTGGTTAAATGGATGAACACTGACACACACTTCTACCCTCACAATTTTTTACGATTTTCCGTCCAGGATATAGTTTTTGCGTGTATAAAATGGCAGCTTATGGTTGTACCTTATGCACCACCTCCCTGGTTTGCTGACAATAGCATCATTGTTTTCTCTGCTAGACACTACTACCATACCAGTGAGCCAGACCTATGCACACTTTACAACGTTGCATCATCACACTTGAGATCTCTTACTTTCAGAGCTGTTATTGTTTTGTGTTTCAGGCCTCCCGGATACTCTAAAGCTTGCTTCTTCCAAGAGATACTATCTTTTCGTCTGTTTTTTGCCTGCGGATAGAAAGTATGTCGTTTTCTCAAAATAAGAAAGTCATATTGCTTCAAGTTAAAGTTAGATAACAAGAACAGCACTATATATTAAATCCACGTAAACTTTTTCCAATAAATACGTTAGGAAAACAGCTCCGTTCCAAACATACTTCAGTAATACTTTCGAGAATGCCTCCGCTAGTCCTAACACAGGAGAAAAACAACACTCCAACATTCTTAGGGGCGCTTATTGACATTTTTTTCTGAAAACAAAGTACCCCGTAACCGTACAGACAAGTCAAGGGAGTGTCTAGTAGTAGTGGTAAGAAGGTAAAACAAGTACAATTTAGGAAGATACATACATTCCCTCCCTAGGGCACAACCGCAATGGAGATTGAACTCTAAAACGTACATAGTAAATAGGAAGTAAAAAGTTTTCTGGGGGCTATATATAATTCAATATAATACGATGCGTACAAATATCAATACTGGTGCAGAATGGCACAAAAGGTACTTAAACTAGAAAGTAGTACAATATAACAGTTGTGTACCACTCGTTCTTTTCCCTATTCTTTGTGCTGCGTGTAGATTGTTGGGTGATTTTCACGTCTGACGTCTGTATAAATTGTGGAGGGAACATACAAATAGATATGCATCCCGTCGAATGAGCAGTTATTTGTGTAGTCAAAGTTGGTATATGTTTTATACCTACTCAGCAAAAACATTCAAGTGAAAAGACGGGCGAAAAGACAACCTACATGGTGAGACGTATCACTCAGCAGAGTGAAATTCTCGTTTTCTCCTCATTCAATTGTTTCTTGCGGTTCTTCTTTTTCTCTGGTCTTCAAGACTAGCTTACTTGTTGTACTGATAACGTACTAGTGCCAGTGCCCCTTTTGCGTAAACTGCTACAACAGACACGAACACGGCCACTTCTTCTCTTTTTAGTTATCACAGTCATCATATTATCATCAGTATGATGATTTTCTCTGTATGGTTGCTTAGTCTTTTCAATAATACTGCTCATTCATGCATCTGCACATACTTTCCCTGTTTTGGCTTGCGGTTCTTCTGCAGTTGTTGCTTTTCCTCCTTTCTAGATTTTCTTCCAGATTTTGGAGACCGTCTGTGTGTACGCTGCTGCTGCTGCTACTGGGGTAAGATTGCATTGTACATAAGAGAAAGTTTATGTTGCACAATAGGATACTGTGTAGCGAAGTGAATTTATTTTCGTGTCGTATTTGTCTGTGATAAACTATTATTATGGCTTACAGTCCTTCCACCGCTTTCATGTAGCGCGGTGATATTTTTGTTTACTTTGGCTCTCAGGCTTATACTATATCATGTGACACAACAATGTTTTTGGAATTTTCTGATTAGGATGATGAAACTCGTTGATCTGGATGAAAACATTAAGAAACCTTTTAGTGCTTTTTCCAACTGTTCCCACAAATATTGGTAAATCTTTGGGCAACAATTTTCCCAATGCGACAGCAGCCCTTGTCTATTTCGCCTTGGAAGTTCATTTAATGTTATTGCACAGACCAACGAGAAAAACAAAGTCGGAGAAGTATTTGGTTATTAAGGCGGTACATAGAACTGGCCAAGTCATTTTGTACATTATTAAAACGTCCACTCCCTGCTGGTAAATGGGTCGTATTTTGTATTTGGAATGATGGCGAATTTCGAAAGAATTTGAGTAAGTCTTCAAATAATTGGGGTACGTATGTTCAAAATAATCACTGGATACCAGTAATTGATCTAATTACTTTAGGATATTGCGTGTTCTGGCTCTAGACGTGTCCACGTGATGAAGCTTTTAGTCCTTTTGTAATAGATATGTATATATGTCATGTCATATGTAAATACACCGTTTATGATATGACATATTATAGATAGGTATTTCAATTTGCCAGTGTAGTGGACTATATGGGAAAGTATGACATGACAAGACAAGCTGAACTTTGACAACACTCTTCTTGTTACCCCGATAATATGGCAGTAGTAGCTAAAATACGTATACGTTGTTACGAAAACAAGCTTTGTGGGACATATAACCTTGATAAAATGTTCTTGTAAATGACAGCAATATTTCAAATTGTATCAGTGCAGTGGTGTGTACTTGGCTACTTTACAGTTTATCTAACCACTTTGCCAGTCATGTGATATGATGTGTGCCAGTGAAAAACATGTAAACGTTTTAGGGAAACAACAACGAATTACTCTCAGCTGTTCAGCACTGGGAATTTGGGAAATTCAGACTTTTCTTCAAAAGTTGTCAGTTGTTGGAAAGAATACAAAATAATTTTTGAGGCACGTGTGTGTACTACAAGCATCTATAAGCATGTATGTAAAAGAGAAAACTTCGTTCGGCATGGTTGCCTACAGGGTTAAAATATCAGGAGGGAGACGAGGGGGGATTCTCACCCTGTAATACATTATGACTATGACCCATCCACGTCCCTTAATATTTAAATCTCTAAATCAGGGGGGGCATGTCCCATTCGTCTCCCCGGTTTCTACACCCGTGCTTATTTGACCCTCGAAAGTCGAAACGCAGAAACACTACGACTCCGTTATTACAGCAGTCGTATTTTGGGTTTTTAGTTTTCGTGATAAATCTAGCCATCCGTATAACATTCAAATGTGTCCTAGTTAAACACCAGACAATCTGTCTAGAACTAATATTTACTAACTCGCTGACCGGATTGCTACAAGAGATTAAGCCCTAATGACAAAAAGTTGCTACAAAAACCTAAAATCAGATCCCTCTGTCTCCCGACGAAAATTTGTTGTGGCGGTTGCTCAGCTATGCATGCAGAACTGCCTTATATGTATGTACCAAGAGTACCTACATTATAAATGGATACTGTTCCAATGGTCATGATCATTTTTTACGGCAGGAACAATTTGTCTCCTTTCTTTTCCCAAATCTGGAACTTTACGTAGTTATGCGTTGGTGTTATCAACACAGGTTAGTGGGCTCTACCTTTTTACAAATGTGCCTTTTGCTGCTGTTATTCACTCCCATTATGTCTG
Organism: Callyntrura sp. NNG-2020; assembly: GCA_027744055.1. Taxonomy (NCBI): domain Eukaryota; kingdom Metazoa; phylum Arthropoda; class Collembola; order Entomobryomorpha; family Paronellidae; genus Callyntrura; species Callyntrura sp. NNG-2020. The sequence goes on along the minus strand of JAHZNE010000943.1, from coordinate 11,402 downwards.
AAACTAGCTTTATCAACACAGGTTAGTGGGCTCTACCTTTTTACAAATGTGCCTTTTGCTGCTGTTATTCACTCCCATTATGTCTGAAATGTGGAACATCAGAGCAACATATCAAGCACGGTGAAAAACGGTGGCGAGTTTCATTTGTTGCCCAAATCCTATACATACCTACACTCTTCAGCTCCGATTTCTTTGCAAAGTTCAAACGTACAGCCATAAGTCTTCATGCATGTGTACGCTTCACAATTGCCAACTTTTACATCCATCATGTCTTGTTACCAGTTTGCGTTATGTTCCTCAATAACCGATGCTCAATATTATTTCCTTCGTCATCCCCTTTACAGGAGAATCTTCTCTGCGTAAACGGGTAATGACGTCGGTGGTTCCTGGTATAAATTTGTGTATTTAGGAAAGTTGTCACAAAAGGTTGCGGTTGCTTTGCTGGCATTGTTGTTTTAATAATAAGTTTTCGCTCGTACATCCTAAAAGCGGGAGAAAGACAAAATGGATGAGGTTTATAGACGCTGCTGAAGACTATTTTCAGTTCATTCAGCTCAAGAAGCTTTAAACTTTAAGCAATGCATAATGGAAAGAATCAAGAGTTTCCAAGGTGCATTAAACGTTGCTTATGTTTAAAGCTTCTTGATTCAGCTTGTTTGTGACAAACATTATAAATCCAATAACGCATTAGTCTTCATTAATTAGTGAAGTCGGTGCTGAGTTGTTAATGATTACGTCGACTTACCGTTCTCTGCGTAAACGGGTAATGACGTCGGTGGTTCCTGGTATAAATTTGTGTATTTAGGAAAGTTGTCACAAAAGGTTGCGGTTGCTTTGCTGGCATTGTTGTTTTAATAATAAGTTTTCGTTCGTACATCCTAAAAGCGGGAGAAAGACAAAATGGATGAGGTTTATAGACGCTGAAGACTATTTTCAGTTCATTCAGCTTGTTTGTGACAAACATTATAAATCCAATAACGCATTAGTCTTCATTAATTAGTGAAGTCGGTGCTGAGTTGTTAATGATTACGTCGACTTACCGACAAGGCCTGTCTTTATGCGGTTAATCAGATACACAAGTTCAGCTTTGCTCTTCCCGTGCCTATGCGGTAATATGTAACCTTGTTTTTAATAAAGTTGGGGAGTACCAAAGTTTCCCTCGTCTCGTCTATGCTTTCGAGTGAAATGAAACGAAGAATATGTACACGTTCGATACTTAACCAAACCTGATCCGACTAAACTTTAATGGTACATGTTTTATTTAAGGGGAGATATATAACGGAGGGGGGTCTTGCCAGGGGCTGGTTTTTAGAAACTTTACCCTGTACCAAAATAGATGCAGCCTCTCAAGGACGAGTGTCAGCACAAGCAGTTAACCTGATATAACCGGATTTATTTGAATGGAACAACGCTTTGGCAAATGCTACCAATGCGCTTAACCAACAAAAATGATGTTTTCTCCATAGAAAGGATTTAACAGGGGGAAAATGCAATTTGCTTTATGTATGTTGACTGGTGGAAGCTGAGGCGTATTTTCACAGTTTTCCTATCACCTTACAAACCCACTGGAGGGGTAAAATAATACCCAGTGTGAGCAAATGAATTAGGCAAACTACTTTTTCCGCTCTCTTTAGCATGTTGTTTTTTGAAAAAAGAAATTGTTTCCATTTAAGTATGCTCAAGGAATTCGGCAACCTTCCTCTGTCTCATCGCTAAACCACGCCACATTTCGTAGGGTTTGACCTAGTCCAGTTTCCCAGCCTCTTGTCCCTGTATTTTGTGCAGCGTAGTCGCGTACACACGACGCCCTTGGGGAATCTTTAAAAGCAAGGGAAAGTACTGGGATAACTGAGGAAGGAACAGCCAAGTGTACATAACCGTACTACTGCGAATTTGTTGGAAGTAAAATTGCTGAAAAATGCTTTGTTGAAACAAGGCATTAAGACATCTATTCATTGTATTAAACCTTATACTATATTATGTAGAAGATAAAGAATTGCTAAAACCGATAAACTAGCAGCAGGAATAAAAGGGTACTTGGTACTTCCTTGTAAAAGTAAGCAAGGTACCCTGAAAATACCAGTTTTGTTAAAGCCAAAAGCTATTTTAGACTACATTCTTCGGGATACCTTAATCATATTCTAGGAACAAAATTGCAAATAAAACTTTTACCTATTGACCTGAGCTGTTTCTTCGTCATGCTCCGGATTGTTGTAGAATGAGTACTTCCGTGTGCTGAAATGTCACCTCATTAATCTCCAGGAAAAGGAGGGAGCCACTCGTGCGGAGAAGTAGGATTTTCGTTTGTTTAAAAACTAACAGGAGGCAAAGCCTTCAGGGACGCAAAAGGGATTTTGCATGTGGGGGAGAGAAGTCGAAAATTTTGGGACAATATATGTATGTTGCACTACATAGGAGACAAATTTGGTGGAAGTAGTGAAAGTATGGAAAGCAGGGAGGTTGGTTGAAATGGGACAATTTTGAACCATGTAGTGCTATATATGTAATTTGGGTAATTGTCAAGCTGTTCTGTACTGCTGCGTAATGTAATAACGGAAGGCTTTTAAAAAGAGATTTTCGGCACGACCAGTTTTTTTTAAGGAAAATAAATTTGTTAATTGAAAATGTAATACAAATTATTTGCCATTCTGCTTTTGCATTCAACAGCGTACTTAATCATTAAAGCAGGCAACTGCAAAAAGGTTTACTTTTATTTCATGGCTTCGTGTTGTGGTAATGTGGCATGCCACACTTATGCACAAAGTGAATAGTGGTATTAAATTTCAAACTTTCGTGGGTGTACGTACGTATTTGAGGGTAAGGTTAAAGTAGGTACATCCTTTTGATAATTACAAAGTTGAATGCAAAACCCAACAAACCTCAAACAATTGCTCTTTGCGAGGACTCTGCAAAAGTGTCCTTGGCTGCAATTTAACGGAGCATACTAGATCCCCTTTGGAATGACATACTAAACTGTAGCTGTCATTTCAACTTCATTCACAAAATGTTAACAAAGCACCACACTAATTATGTTGCATTAACCTAACAAATCTAACAATGGAAAAATTAGTTGGAACCCCTGTCTGTGATTTTAGCCTGTACGCGTACACAAAAAATACATACATGTTTACAACTGACGCATTACCTACATAACATTAATTCCTCTGAACTCTGCAGGCTAGGAGCGTACATTGCAGGTAGCATGACAAGGGAACAAAGCAAATAGCAATAAGTTTATGACAGTTGATTTCGTTAGCCATTATCCCCAGTTACAGCCTAACATTTTATTTAGACGGGCTTAACTACAACCGTTTAGTTAAGTCATGAGATTACGAGAAGTACTGTTGCTATATTTAAAATTTGTTTAGCCAAGAAAATTATAGAGTGGAGTAAGAGTATACAGTTATGTTTATTGCTAACAAACACCATGCAAGCATTTACTGAGGTAATAAACCCCTTTCCAATTCCCCCACCAAGATCTGGGCGGACTTTCTATTTATACGTTCCAAGTTGCCACCTATTCCCTTTCTTTCTTCGCTCTAAGAAAGTCTCTATGAGGTTCAGAACGTGTTATGACAGATGAAATTTAAGATGTGCTTTATACTGATACGAGTAGCTTGATTCATGTCATAGCTGTGCATTACGTCAGTTGCAACCACACATACCTACACATACACAACACGTACATACACAAACAAGCGTACTTTATAATTTCACCTGCCTCATACCTCATTCGTGTCGTGTCAAACACTTTGCATGCAATTGGGCAATCTCAATGGAATCCATTTTATTCCAAGTCCTGATACGTTACAGAATTAGAGCGGAGATTAAAGGGAATTTTCTTTTTCTGCATCATGATTGTTGTCGGTTTTATGAGAACTGTGTGGTTCGTGTTTGTGTACCAATGTACCTAATGCTTGTTTCTTGTTTCATTACGGAAAATAATAATAGTAGTACTACGGATGAGAGAAAATGTACACAAATGGGTATACCATGAAGTCAGCTTATATGGCTGACCACTTACTTTTATCAACACAAATGGACTAATAATAATGTCGTCTTTTTTTATAAAGTCAAGGCTGCTGTTCTCCCCTCCGCCTGCTGTTTCAGCGTCCAAAAAATAGGAAATCGTGTGGGAGAACATGATGGAATGGGTGTTTAACTTTAACTTTATCAATGGAAAACAATACATTATTTTTTACGGTTATTGCTGCGAAATTTTTCATACGCTGTTAAAAGATTCACAGACACGGTTATTAAAACCTTCCTATATTTTATAAAAAAACATCTAACCACAAATAGTTTCCGTTTATGAACAACCGTTATATGTAAGTATGTATATTATGCGCGTGTGTTCAATTTATTTCCGGGTCAGTCGCGGTATTTTTCAAAAACGTCATCAAATACACGTTATATGCGGCTGAAATATAAATGTGTACATCATGCAATCATGCAACACCCAATAAATCAAATTAAACGCCATCCTGTACCGAATTTCTTTCGAGAATGTGGCAAAGTTAGTGAAATGGAGAAACCCAGACAGGTGAACTTTTGGATTTATATAGAGTCTCGCTTTCATTGATTCTGTTTGTGATTGCAATATTTCATTCCACAGAGGAGAAAACTGAGACCGTCTGGAAAATGCCACGAACTCGTCTACTTTGCTGCTACTCTATAATTCTCTCATTTACTTGTTTACTGAGCGGAATGCCTGATATGTCCACGCAGTTCCTATGTACTACTGTGTACACATAATGTAAATACCCTTGTCGCTGATGTAACAGTGACCTCTAAACTACGTTGGGAGATTTAAGGTATTTGAATCATTCATATAGTAGAAATGAGAGGTTAGACTTAGGTTAGTCCACCAAACAAGCCAAGGTCGGCTTTTTGTTTGCCACTATTTGAGAGGAATGTGGGTTTTCCTTGAATGGACTGACGCCACAGCTTATACATAACTTATGTAATCCCACTTTCTTTGAAGTGTACAGTCAATGGAAGGAGTGACTACCTATTAAGCTCCTTCCTAAAACATGTCATGGTAAGGAAATTTTAACGAACAATGTTTCAGAATAAAGTCGTCAATAGAAAATTAATGAAACCAATCAGACATTCAATTATCCCCACAATCTTCCCTTGTGCATGTTATAACTGTCGCATTTCTCCGAGTCCTCATTACAATATACCAAAATTTGCGTCTACCACAGCATGTTATTATTACAACATTACCTACTTCTCGTACCATCTTCTCTCGTGAAGGCCCTTTAAAAAATAAAATAAGCAAGAGGAGAACATTAAGAAGATGTGTAACAAAATATTTCATTCTTCTATTATAACACCACTTTCTAAAATATTAAAATAAAATCTAAAATACAAAAGGGTACAAGACGAAAGTAGTAAAAGGGTCATGTACGTAAGTAGAGAATGATGTAACGTTAGGTACTTGATTATACAGTAGTTGATCTCGGCATTATGTACGCGCTGTACTATGAGGAGTTTCCCTCTTTAATTTTCCAACTCTCCTCCTCCGCGCGCACTAACATACAGCTTGCTTTCTAAAGTAGAATCAACGTGCGTATGTGAATACACAATGTCTAAAAGTGGCTTCAAAAATCCATTAGACAATTCACGAGGGCGTAGTATTATGAATTATTTAAGGTATAAGGAGGGAGAAGCCCTGTAACAAAGTCATGAATTAAAATGAAACGCTGAGAATTCCTATAGTCAAAATCATGCAGCCCAGTACATTACATCATCAGCCTCATTCTCATCTGGTGTGTGTGTGTGTGTGTGTGTGTGTGTGTGTAGTAATACTGCCGGTAGAACACAATATCTCCATATTTTCCTAAGTACTTTATGCTGACATTATATTTCCCCACTTATCTAGATCTTGTTCTGCTCTTATCTAACCTGTTTTTATTTACTAGGCATTATGGTTGCTATAAAATATCTTCAAAGTCTCAAATGAGCCACAAAATATACCTTTGTGCACTTATACCTTCATCAGAACATTTTCCCCAAACGCAAAGAAGAAGGTACAAGAAGGTCGTTTTTACCGTTAACTTCATTGTTTCCATTATTGTTATGTATTCATACATGCATGGCAGGGATCTTGTTCTATTGTAGTACGCGGTTGATTTTTTGGTGGGGATACACTGTGTTACACATATGGTACAATATACATACATTACATTTGTGGGGGGTTATACTGGTGCTCCATCATCAAAAGTGAAAGTGGGAAGAACCTCCTCTTGTTCTGTTCTTTGTCTCCTGTGGACACGAAAGGGAGGAAGACAGCCACAACAAAAAAGTTAAAACAAATGCGAGGAAAAATGTTTTGGTCTTTTAGCGTTTGTGTGCAGTGCACTGTTTTTATGATATACACGTTTATAAATGGAGAAGGAATGCATTATATGAGAATGCAGAAACACGCAAGCTAGCAATTGCAACAATATAAGCAAATTACTAAATAATACTGCAACAAAGACGGCTCATATACCATTACTGTTACTTTTCTGGTGAAAGCAAAAATGAGTATTAGATTTTTTTGCTTTTTCACGACCACGACGCGTTGTGCTACTTTTCGTGGTGAAAAGTTAAAAAAAGGAAGAAAGCTACTTGTTATGGAGGAACAAACAGGGTTAAACTTTACGTAGTTTTTTTTCCTTTATGACAACATGACTTGTTTCTTAAAAGGACTGCGTAAAGTCATTGTTCTACATGCTGTAGGACTATTAGGTATTTCGTTTCTAGTTTAAAACTAAAAGTACACATAATGGCTTTCACATAAAAGCCAAGTAGTATACTTTTCTTTTAAAGTGACGTCGTTCTAGGCAAATCCTTAATAATGTTGGTTAGAGCTGGAAGGAATGCACAAAACGCCTCATATAAAACTAATGAGAGTGATGCAGCGGAAAATAATTTATTTCTCGGCATTTTGTTTCGTTCTTGTGGGAGTTACATAAGTGTTAATTTAGTGACAGTCATTCCGAAACTATTAGAAGGAATCCTGTAAAATGAGTATTTAAAAGGAATTCGTCAGTTTTAATTATTATTTTGTATATATGCCTGTGGTCACATGCTATAAAGAGTTACGCATATATGCCAAATGAACATTAAAAATAAAAATATAAAATCCAAAACTAAATTGTGGCCAACTTAAGAAACTAAGTTATAAGAGCCTGCTAAACACATTTTAAATGTTGAAAAATGTAATTTGATTTTTTGTCTTTATTGAAGAATTGCATACTTTTAATGTTTGTAGAAAGTAGAGTAATATAACTTGTTTATAATAATAATTATACGTTAGGTACGTCATGCAAATATTCAGCCTACAAGGTTTTTGACCTACAGTTAAATATTTACCACGAATATGGCTGCATCTGGCGTCATACTTTCTGTTTCTATCAAGCATCTATGTGTAGCAATAAAAATATACACACTAACACACTCACTCTAACACAAACATCTAGTGTGTAATATTTATTTTAGAATTCGCACGATTCTTCCCTGAAAATATACCAAAATCTGCTTTTTACAATAATAATGGTACTAAATTGCAGTTTTGCTTTTATCGTTCGATTAGTTTCCCAAAAACGTTCATCGAATAACCGGAAAACCGAAGTATCGTAATCTCCGGCGAGGAAACGAAACAAATTTGAAATTAGCTTCAACATTGAATTTGTAAATGCGAAAAAACCCCAATGTTCTTTGGGTTGGATAAAGAGAAAAAGCAATTGATTCGAAACGAGAAAATGGATAACATCAGAAGCAACCTTGTATGCTTAAAACCTACCTAAAATTCATACATTCAAATAACAATAAGCCCTTGCTAGTGGATAACCAAAAATATTAATTTCCGGTATCCTTGCGCCAATGTTGGAATTAAAGTTATCACAATTTACGACTAGCCAAGGACAACTGGCTTACACAAAACTTTGTGAAATACGACACAAAAACTTTGAATAATAGCGGCAGCAGGTTTTCAGAAATCTAATGAAATTCTCTATCTCCTTCACTATATTGGGATAACGATGGCTGAAAAGAAAGTACCGTGTGGTTTATAATACTGTCCAATCTAATTTCTCATAGCAATTTTATTTTATCTCTGGAGCTTGCCCTTTGTTTGTACATATCGCTAGTTAGTATGCATACATACATCACATACCTTCTGCTAACTTTACATTTTACCAAACCAATATTGGCGTTTGATGCCCTCTCACTTTAATACACGGATGAATCTTTTATAGCCACCTACAACTACTTATTCTTCTGCTCATCAAGTTTTAATATAATTGTCAGCGAACATAAGGTCCCCCATCTTCCGTGACGGATTTATCATTTATTCGGTGTAGTTCGACGCGTTTGTTTGTCCGTATAACGTATGGCGCCATGCTTTCTTTACGCGAACTACTTTTTTAATAGCCTCACCTCTTGAATGACTACAACATAAATTTTCCAATTCAGCAGACATCAATAATTAAGCGTAGACTCGGAGAAAGTGTAGACGACTAGAATTGCTTCCAGGCAAACGACAGTAAATCGTTCCAATCTGGTTAGAATATATCGTTACAACTTGACACTCTGGCAGATATCGACAAGACTGATAAATTCTTTTAAGGTTCGCTTGATTGAGAGACCAAGTTTTTAGGTTATAGAGAAATTTGATATACAATAGGGTAGAGGGTAGAGGTAGAGGTATGGAAGCATATAAACTCCACAAATCTAATAAGTTCAGTGAAAGAAGGAAAATTAGGGAGAGGATATACAGGTATTTGGACTCTGTATATATCTTTCCTATATAAATGCTGAGTTCCCTATTAATGCAACTTTTTTATGGGTTCATTGTGCGTCACGTTGTAGAGGCTTCCTGTTCCATTCTTCCCACGACTACGTGGCACCAGTCATAAATTGGGCAAAAACCTGGCAAAAGCTGTAATGATGATTGGTACTGTCGCAGACTTGGGTCTCCTGATATGTTTAGTTACGAAATTTGTGGGGGTAGGATCTATGCCACGTCTTTTTCATGCTTAACTACGTACATTTCCAACAATCAATGATACTGATTCCAAATTTGATACTGTCATGTTAGTGGTCCATATACTTACTTATATCATTTTACTTGCCAGCAACTACGTCCTCATCTGATTCAATTTGCGAGAATATCGGTGTGAAACAATAGCATTATATGATTTTTGTAGGGTAACGTGTCTAACTGCCTAATCGACAATAACGACCTAACCACCTACCGATAATAGTGTATTTATTACTATAACATATAGCTCCAGTCCCATCCCTCTCGTTTAATATACTTTCTCTATACTCCACTCGCTTCACATTTTTTCCCTACTAAAGGATCCCATGTGTACTACAGCATGCATATACATATATTCGTGGTGGTGTGCGTGGTACAGCAAAAAATTATCTCGAAATGAAAACTAGAAACTGCTGAGCCATTAAATCATCCCATTGTTCATTTCCAGTAATCCATTTTGATCCATTGGATTTTCCACGGGTACAAGCTTCCATTTCCTACATTACCCGTTGTAAACCCCCAATATTTCATCATTTGCTTTCCTCATTTTTTATAATTCTAAAAAACAACCCGATTTTATAGTTCTAAAACAAGTTACCTACTCCTTACACCAGACACCCCATACCATTCGCTGAACTATTTTTTTCTTTCGAAATTCAGAGGACACAACCACGCTGTTGTAGAGCAGAGAGCAGTCAAGAGATTTTGGCTGTTTGGAATGATATAGTGTAATGGGGTGGGTTTTGGAGAAATGAAATAATCGAAAATGGGATGGGTCGAAGAATGCAAAGGAAATAAACATCAAGATAAGCCAAAATTGTGTGTCATTTGTTTTGGCCGTGATCCATTCGTCTACAGCCATTCATAACAAATCCTGTTAGCCGGCAATTTTGATTTGCATACTGGAGCATATTTTTGAACAATTTCATTTTACGAGGGCAATTTATACCAAGAACACAAGTCATCAAGCCATCATCCTTGTTTCAACCTACCAACTTTTTTAGCGCTGTAATTTCACTGGCAATAAATTATGTAGGCAGTTAGGAAAGAATGCATTGTGAAAATGAGAATGTAACTGTAAGCTATGGAGCGAAAATTTTAAGCGAGCATTTTCAGGAAAATGTGACTTAAGATTAAAAATTGCTATCTTCCGCTGCCATACCGTTGTAGCGTATACGAAATACTGAAATACCTACTAACTGTTTGTTGTTTTTCTACCGTTTTTCTTGCAAGTTGGCGCAGTTACTTCATGAAACCTTTAATTCAGTCATATCACTAAAAATACGTTAGTTACTTTTCTTAGAATGCTTTTACGCCCAAATTGGAATAAATTAAAATTTATGCCATTTTAATGAATGTTTACAGGTGTCAAGTGTAAAAGGCATCATATCTCATCTTTTCAACCTAAATGTACTAGAACCTCAAGCCCATATACTGGGAGCCAAGGAGTATCATGTACAACGTGGGACTGTGATCAGCCTGGTGTGCATCATTGAAAACGTAAGAGCAACAGTAACTTTATTACATCAATGCATTCAAAAAATTACTTTCTGACGATGAAATATAAAATTTATATACGCATTATGATTATGACCTTGTATAACACAAACGATATTACGTGTCAAGTCGATCGGAATTCGCAATATCGCAACATTATATTAGTTTAACCTTCTAAGCCCTTCTCTGCTATCAATTTCTTCGCGTGCACCCTTGTACCGGCTTGGCTTGTCATTTGTATTACTTATAAATAGAACCACTCAAATTCAACATTGATACTACTATCATGTGATTTCCATCTTTCACAAACAAAACAGCAGCAGTAAGTTTATTCAATAAAGGGGGTAGCGTATATATTTCCCTTTGTTTATACAATGACGCTATCCGATGCAAGAAGCAAAATTGATATGGCGCATCTACATTTGTGCAAATAGTTCAAAAGATACACTTATGCTTATTTACATTTCCACATGACTCCAATTCCCTTTGATACAAACTGTCGATAGAAAGTCAGTTATTTAACGTGGCATTGACTAAGAAAGAGGGCAACATGCACAGTCTGCACTACACAAACTGTGTGGACGTTTGCTGAAATAACGATGCTAACTTTGCGTGTTGTTGTACTTCTGATTGAATATAAAAGTAAACGATTTTTTTTACTCAAACAGAGGATGCAGGTTGCATACTTGTGTAAACGCAATCCCTTTCATCTGAATGTGAGTGTATTTATCCAGTGGTGCACAAGGTAGTAGTAGTAGTAAGAAGAGAACAGTCAGAAGCTTCCATCTGTCATCATCAACTTAAGAACATAAAGCGCCTTATCGTCATGTGAAATCTCTCTTCATTTTATCTGCCTTATGCACATTCCTTT
>JAHZNE010000942.1:0-26759 GCA_027744055.1 Callyntrura sp. NNG-2020 | reverse complement strand
CTAGCAACGGACAAAGAAGAACGGGTACTGATAGGGCAGTGTGACAGGAACACTGGCGCACTAACTGCTCCCTTCGTTACTTAAACAGTGTACATTTTTTCGAGGAAGGAGTATTGCTGTGAGTCCCTACTGTGTACACTACCCTAACTCTCTTTCCACACACGTAGAACCCAGTAGAAAATATTGGAATGGGACGGGGACGAACTAAAGACACGCGACAGACAGAATGAGTGCACAACTTTTGCAAACACCTAGGTCGTAATTTCTTTTGGGACCTTTGGAAAAGAAGAACGAGGATAAAATTGCAAAAAGGTAGAGGTAGAAACGAGCAAGATTTGGATTTATACGAAGGTCTTGCAGCCTGTGCAACATAATTTTTAAGAATGTCACTAACTGATACACATTGTTTTTACGCGTTTTACGTGTTTCACTATGCCAATAAGCTACAGGGCGTATTTTTTCTATCCGCCACCAATCTCTCGGAGAACCAGGGCAAGAGTAATTGCGACGGAGACCACAAGCTTGTTCATTCTCCTCCTGGTTCTCATTTTTTTCCAGAAAGCAGGAGCATTTTATGTATACTGTATCTACACACATGTGTTTGAGTATGTGCGTGTTTGTCTGGCACAGAAATCTTCAATTTTTAATGCTTAGGTTTTTTCCACAGACAGAGAGACGTTATATGTGTAGATTATAAAATAATATGAGCCTTTGATACCATGAGCTTGCATTTACACAATTCACACTTTGCTTCCAAGCCCCAGTTTGGTTGAGACGGAAATAACGTAAGAGAGGCCCACATAAAATGCGGAAAACGGGGATCCCCGTTGAGTTGTACGTAATGAAAAGGGATACACAATTTATAGACAAGTCTCCAGTGGAATAAAGAGACCATGATTGCCACACAAAAATAAGTCTGATGTTTATACTACGGTAGAAAAATGTGTACAACCGGAGGTGCAAGAATATTGCCTTTTCCAGCCTGGTGGTCTTAATATTGGTTGCCAGACATGTAAGAGAGTTTGTAACGTTGTGGCAAAAATATGAAATACTACTTTTAAAAGTAGGAACATTCTGCATATTGTACCACCATGTAATGTACACGTAGGGACTCGTAATAAAAAGTAGACTAGGCTTAAATTATCATTTACTTCGTACTTCATATAATACATTAATATATATGATAATCGGGTAAAAGGAATCAACTTCACTGACGGTAGCGTAGTTCCGCTGAGCGGTCGTATACGTATATTTAATTTCCAAAGGAGTGGTACTAGTAACAGGAAAGGAAGGAAGTAAGAGACATGAAGAAGTACCTAGATAGTTGGGTCGATGGGAAATTCGAAAAAAACAGGAATGCATTCTTGTTTGCAAAATCTTTTGTTTTAATGAAGGTTCCATCTGCTCCCTAATGTATCTTCAATTTATCTCAATACAGCATGACTATCGGGTATCTTTGAAATATTCCCAAGGCAGATAGGGAGATATAAGCTTATCGAATATCGATGATGTAGTACCACTTTGCTGAGACTGACAATTGAGTTATAAAAGTGTAAACAGTTTTTTGCGCGGGGTACAATTCAGTAGTAGTAGTAGTAGTAATAGTAGTAGTAGTAGCCCTTCTTAAGCCAACCTTGAGATGTTGTAAATTTGCAAAATACATTTTATTTTAGAACTGCTGTCGACAGCAGAAAATAAGCTTGTTGAGGGAGTTACAAAGGAAAAGAATTAGTTGAATTTTCAAAACCGCAAGTCTGCATCTCTTAATCAAAAGAAAGTATTCCACAAGCACTTTTCTTGAGTCTTTTGTCAGTCCGTCAAGCACGATAGCCAGCTATTCATTTTTGAGAGGGAAATATTTGCAACAATGGCAAGAATTTGGGTTGCAATTTTGTAAGCTGATTGTTACTGGAGATTCTAAGAAATCCTTATTTTTGTGACAGCTTTATAATGTTCATTCGATGCCGTCGTACCCAGAAATAGAAATTAAGTGCCAGTTTTTTCCTTGTGTTCCCATTTGCCAGAAATATCACTCTGTCTATTCTAACAAAGGAAACTCACTACTACTTGCGTACCATTACCACGCAAGTTACAAATTTCTTTAGAAAACCACACCGCATCAAAGAACTTTATTTACTTTACTTCTATGATGTAGTTATGTTGTATTTCATTTTCCATCCTGTGTACAGTTGATGGCGCAGATTTTACATTCCCATTCACAATTCGTCTCTCAGGCTTTCCTTGTTTCCCTGTCAGTTGATGGAGAAGAACAAGACAGAGAGATAAGTAAGTGCTCAAAGAAAAGGAAATAGTGAAAGCTAAAAAGAGGAATATCCTGTTCCTGCGAAGTTTTCATTTTGTCTACTTTCTCGTTTTCACAACTTGCTGTGTTGTGCATGTCTTCTGTCCAAACATTCAGAAGGCCATGATCACGGTTATGGTGGTTGGGTTTGGTCGTCTCATTAAAATAAGCAAATAACAGTAATAATGGAATGGAATTGGAACACAAGATAGAGATTTTAGCAAGTTGGTTACATTTGGTTACACAGGTTTTTCGTTTAGACCAGCCGTCGTCGTCTAGAAGAACATCTCTGGAAGTCGGAGAGTAAAATGCGACAGAAAAGGATAACCAGGAGAACGGAAGTGAACCTCCTTACTTTTTCCTGGTTTGTGGTTCCACTGGAATAATTCATGCCTTTCTTTGGTGTTGCTGGTTTTTGAGTTAGTGCGACCATACCAAAAGAAACTTTTCCTTGGACAGAAAATACGTTTATTGAGAGAAACCCTACTTACTTTAAAGAGAAACTTGAAGTCATGGGCTTCCCTGCTAGGTCTTTTGGCAGGAGGTTACTTCCCCAGTTGAAAATTAAAGTGCGAAGTGGACATATGGAATAAATCATGTAGGTCCTGCCGTTGGATTGCCGTACATTGCGTGTATTATTCTAAATTTGTGAATATATACGGACTATAGGAGAGTGTATTTATTACAGTATTCGTATTACAATCACTAGCCCATAAATCTTGTCACTATTTTATTTACAGTTTGTGTTTTGCATTGTGCATACAGAATCATATATAAGAAAAAAATCAACTTCGTTCCTGGTAACGCGGACGAGCGCATGAATGGCTATGACAACGGACGTGTTATTTATTTACCTCGTTACCTAATTCAAGGAGATATATGGGCTGGTGTGGTTGATTCGACAGAAATAAGAAGTTATGGCTATGACAACGGACGTGTTATTTATTTACCTCGTTACCTAATTCAAGGAGATATATGGGCTGGTGTGGTTGATTCGACAGAAATAGGAAGTTCATTTTACCAAATTTCTCAAAAGCGCCGATGTAGTGATAAATACTAATAATCCTGTCTATTTACGGCTGTCTAATAAATATATAATAAGAGAATAGGCAAGGTTTCTGAGGAGGATATCAAAGGCACCGTAGAGTAGCACAAAGCACAATGATGAAAACGAGCACATCTTACACGAAAGTGTGTTCGTTTCTAATGTTGCTATATATAACTATATAGCTGGTTTTGGCTTCAGAGTATTTACACCCACACGAAACCGACAGAGTTCGACCGACGATCAATTCTTGTCGTGTTTGCCATAGTTTTAAATAAAGAACCTGTTTATCATAATTTGTGTAGTACTACATTTCTTGTTTTGTACAGACAACGACTCTTCAAGGGATTAAAAATAACATTTTTTTCTGCCATTTTATAATTTGTATATGTATAGTTGTAGTCAAAAGTTAAGTCAGTTGTATATATTGTATGTATGCATATATTCTAGGAAATCTACAAAGACGTAAAGGAAAGTAAACAAGACATTTCCGAACAAATACAAATTAGTTTTCCTTTGCCTCCGGTGAAATAATCGTCCACGTGCTTGAAAATACTCAACTTCGAGTCTATCCACGTCTAGGGGGGATTGAGTTCAATAAGCCGTCATTATTATTTTGGTAATTGGTATTATACGTGCTGTGCCAGCCTGTCTTTTACAGACCAGTCGACCATGGCCTGGGCACGGCATACCACTTCAACAGAATCTAAAGAAAGTATGAGTACGGCAGTACGTCATACAAAGCATAAATGGCAATGAAGACCTTGGATTTCTCTTTGATGTGTTTCTAATGAAATCCAATGAGATTATCAGTATCAATATGATACACGTGTACGACGCAGAGTTTGAATCATCAGTAATAAAAATTCAAACAAGGCACTCAAAGGCAGCTGCAGCAGTAGTACAGGCAAAATCAAATAAAAAAATGTAAGGCACGTTCGAGTTGGAAAAATGATGATCTTTAGGTAACGTTGAAGCCTCCCCCCACCGACAAACGATGAATACCACCTCAATTACCATTTCCACCACAACTACACTCGCCAGAAATGCATTTTCCAAAGTAGAGCGACACTACACTAGTATTTCTATCGGAGCCGATTCGAATTCCAGTCTTCTTGCCACAATACGTTGAAAACGAATCATGGCTCTGATCATTGGCGCCTTCATCGCATCAAAGGAAATACAACTGAGGACGTACACAACACAACAGACCAAATTGTCTTTTAATATTCATCACCACCAATAAAACTGAATACGGTGAAAACGTGATGGAAGCCTATGCACTGCCACAGCAGCACAGCAACAGCCACGCCTATCTTCACATGTAATCGTAGTATTCAACCCAATCGAATCGAACTCGTAAAGTACAATAAGCCTGACGAAGTCATGGCAACAACAGATGTTAACAATTGCTTGCCACCCACCACCTCCAATAACTTTCTAGCATGTAGTAACGAAAATACGCCGAGGAGCATCATCAAATTTGTGTGCTGATGTTGAAACAAGTAGGTTATATGAGTCAATCTTATTACCATAAAACTGTATGATATACTTGTGATAAAAATAACGACATAAGAGACCTTGCCACTCCAGTGTCACAACTACTTGTACTCAACCATGCAACAGTTCATATTTTAATTTTAAAAGTGTCAAGCGATGAGCAAAATTGTAACCATTTTGGCACTGCTCCTGGAGAAAGCAAAATAAGTACATGATATGTGTACTTCCAGTAAATGTGGCGAGACTAAGCGGTTTTCATTTTATCAGTAATGTTCATCGCTGGCAACCCAACCGAATTATTGCATTGACTCTGATATCTTGAGCAAATAAAAAAAGAAGTTCATGCTTTCCATTCCTTCAAGTCTGACGATGAAGATGGTAGTTGTAATAATAATTACGATAATAGTAACAGTATAATACCAAAATGTGTTTACTATCTACACGGTGCATTAGTTCATTTAATACTTTCTCCTTTCAATGCCGATTACAGGGTAACATGGCGACGCCAGTGCAAATTTCGTCTTGCCGGCGTATAAGAAGGGAAATGGAAGGAAGGGGAAAGTGGAAATAATTTCATTGATTTATGCCTTTTCATTACCTATCTGAGCAGACTGCTTGGAAGCAAAAAAGTAAAGTTAAGACTTTTTTCTTCTTATTTGTTTTTCAATTACATGTGCTTTTGGCAAAAATGGCACAGATCATAACAGTATCTCTCTAACCCAAAAGTTCACATAAACAAAGCCTGCTGGGATCAGCCTTGGACTAAAATACATGTCGAGGATAGCATGTAGGTTCTCATAGTGGAGAGTAGACCCATTTCACTTTTCTTTTTTGTGTAAGCGTGCCTGGCACCTACCACCAACCACTCTCTGCCCTGTAGCATTGCCAATTGTTCCGTAAAATTCTCCCATCAGTTCTGCCTGTACATGTAAAAATTGTTCTACATGCGATACAATCATGTCATGTCAGATAGATATCAATACAGCAGGGATTTGTTTAATTTTTCAAATGGAAACATGATGGTAATATAGATTGTAGCTATTACAGGAAACTAGAAGGATCTTTTGAAGGTTTACTACAACCATCATTACTCCTACTAAAATGCGACCATTGCCAAAGAAGGAATTTGCTTTCATATTACGGTTTTGTAGATGTTCGAATACATTTTTATTTTGGAAAGCTACCCGCAAATTACGCTGACGCATGAAACGGAATTTATGTAGAGATCGTCGACTGAAGTCAGTCATCATGGTGCAGCAGTGGTTGAATGGACGTCTGGGAAATGATAATGTGAAAGGAGTTAGATGGACGTGCTCAATTGCCAGAAACGTGCGATGAGATAGCACGAGATTTCGTCATCGATCTGTCAGGCATATATATATACCCTTTCGCGTAATAACCGTGCGTCTACTTTTTTGGGTGTTGTGGATGAAATGCACTATTTGCATATTCCCTCGAATAATTTCTCTGTGCATTTATGTAAGGATGTCGGTCTGCTGTTTAGGTAGCTACATTTTATTTTTGGCAGCTTTCTCCCTCCCTCTAAAAATGTTTACTTTGTATAACTGTCAGTCAGGGAAAAATTCATGATAATATAAGCTTTTTGTACTTTCCCTACTGCTCATGTTATCAAACGCGGAGGAAATTTTCTATTGAAAAGGAAAATCAAAGCATGAATAGATTATTCCTTTCACTTTGCATCAGACTGACACATGAGTGTATTTGCATCATGAAAGGGTGTTTTAACTAAACACACAAAATACGGGAGAGCGCAAATGAACTGAAAATGAACTGATAGACGAACAGATGTTGACGCGGCAAATGTGTACACTTCATTAAAATGGCATTGTTCGTCCCTATCTTTTTGGACAAATGGACCTAAAAACTTCTGTATTAAATTACATGTTAAGGGTAAAATTATGACAATCACAATGGCTTTCGTTGTTACGTCGTGGACCATTTCCCGTTTTCTTCCTTTTTTGTGACGAAATCAAGTGTATATTCAATTCATTGTCGTTTTTTTGCACTTACGGCGGCCCGAGCGGCAAAACGAGATGATCTATATGTACAGTAGAACTCGGCAGTGATGTACCTGGGACTATCATCCTGTTCTGCCTGTTGTTGTGGGGTAAGTGTTGGCCTTCTTTTCTTTTTACTCTCCCTGCTATCTTCCCCTCCTCTGAAAGATATTGCAGAGTATTGTGTAAGGGACATTACCACCAAACTTTGTTGACTAAGTAGGTATAAATATACAAACAGACCAGAAAACTTTCTGGCTTTCCACTGCCCTTATTTTCGTTCGGTGGTGGGTACATTTGAGAGAAAAAGTTGTTGCAAAAACACATATACACACAGGAGCAGCAGGATGAAAAAATAATCAAGTGAAAATGCGTATTTATGAGTAAAAGCAAAATACCCTTGAGTTTAAAAAGCAACAGCGGGGCTATCCACTTTGGCCACAATTGTATCTTGGCGAAAAGACTGGGAGAGTTGAGAGAGAGAGAGAGAGAGAGAAAGAAAATATTAAGTAATTCTGAAAACATTTCTCTTCGGAGTTATACGAACTGTGTACAAGTTTTAGTTGGAGAAAAAGGGCAAAAAAATGACGACTGGTCTTGCGAGTCGTGAGGATAAGACGCGAACAAAAATAAACCAAACTACGTCATAAATGAATACGAGAAATAAGAAGCGCGTGTAGATGGAAAAGTGTCCCTGAAGTCTAAATGCATTTTCTTGCTTGTTTTTTTTCTCTTCTTCGTATTGGGCGAGTCAAGTACACACCCAGTTGTGAGTTTCAAGAGAAAAAGGAAAACATATCATGGTAGTAGCAGACGTGATATGAGTCCAGCAATAGGAGCCGTCCACCCTTTTTAACAGGACGGAAATCATGAAAACGAGTTAGGCGTACTTCCATAATATTGCCATCCTTTTCTTGAGAAGAAGCCCAAAAAATCCAGACGCCACGAGATTTTCGTTGAATGACCACAATAATCGTACCTTAAAGTTGGTGAATGGGTTCGTTTTGCTTGATGCATTTTTATGATGATGGCTGTACCGTTGCTGCAGTCATCATAATGTAGGAGCAGTGTGTCGAAGTGAAGTGAAAGTTGAAGTGGTACCATGAAAGAGACTATATAGGGCACCTATTATGAGTAAATGGCGACAGTATGAGCATTTAAGTATTGTAATGATCGAAACGGTGAAAGGTGACGACCGACACAAGGGGAGTAGGTGTCACGTAGTTCTAATTCAGTATTTCAAATGGAGGGGTACAACTCTCCCCAGCTTTGCATGTTTGGAACTTTTTTTTAGAGCTGCAGAGAGAATTTAAATTAAACAAACTCAAACATAGAACCATATATGGAGCTAGAAAATTGAAGCCCGCCCTAGGAATAAAACCCATGTCGTAATTTAGAACGGAAAATGTCCTGATCCAACAGCGCTCTGCGAAGTTTTGATTGGAAAATCCTCGAAAGTTGAGATGACTCGTACCACTCGTGTCACTCTGTTTTGTGAAGTGTACAGATTTTAGTGTACACTTCATATTGTTCGAACACATGAAGGAAAACAACGGAAGTAATAATCAGCTTTCACTTTTATGACAACTCTCCTGTTTGCTTCGCTCTCACTCGCCCCTTCAAGCTTAAATATTTGTAGTGGGCACTAGTGGAGCTTTTACTGTTGCTGTTGTGACCGTTTCTTTCCACCATTTTCACTATTCACTGATCCGTGTACACATCATTGCCGTCAATGTCTTTCTCTCTGTTTGTTGAACAATGGGAACGTTGTAAAAATGACAGGTTTGAAATCTCTTATTTACGAGTAAAATAATGGGTCTACAACAAACACGACATGTAAAATGGCTCGGGGTAGTTGTATCTTTTTTCTCGGTTTCTCCATGCAGTAGTCAGTCAATATTTTATGATGCGTGGGTTGTTACTAGTGGATTGAGCGTTATTATATGTACTTCGTATTCATGGGAAAATTTCAAACTATGAAAAAAATAAATGTGCTCTTTTCAGCTGTCACCTAAAATATTTAAGCTGGTAGTATAATTCCACTTACGGATATTTTGAGTAGTTGCTGCTTTTGAGCTGTCTTCCAAGCGCCACCCTGGAAAAGTTTTCAGCTGGGCGGGTGGAAAATAACAAAAAGGAAGAACGACTCATGGGAAAAATATGATAATCTTTTGTGGGTATTACACTACTGACACTTTTTCTTCATGTCACGCGGAGTGTGCTTCAGCGTAATATAAAACCACGCAAAATAGCGTACATGAAGTACTACATCCCATTACATTATATGCATGATCATATTTACAATGTTTTTATACTCCGCATAGCTCAAGTGTTATTTTGCACACGGAACGTGCTGGCTATAGATACAATGCTTGTGCAGCAGCAAGGCTTGTCAATTAAGGACACAAACTATGAGAATAGATTCATGAGCAAAAAAGTAATCTTGAGATGGAGTTCGCGAGCCACGACACACTCCAGTGGACACAATAACACCGCATGAGTGAGTGGATGAAATGGAATTCCAAATTTTGTTTGTTTTTAATGCTTCGATTACCCATGGTAACAGGAAAGTCAACGGAAAAACACACCGGACCACAAACGTAGTAGTAGTGTAATACTACTATCTTGTGCGTAGGTAGTTCCTTTTAGCCGTGGTTCATTGTCCCGTGCTGCAACGCACACATACCAGACGGACAGAAGCGAATGTCATACATAAATGTATATTTGTGAATACCATTATTCTTATCATAAATCACAAGACACATTGATTTGTTCAGTGTATTTGTAGTTTGGTGAATTAATTTAATGGATATAGAAAAGAGAAGCCCGGTCGGGGTAGTAGTTATGAATAGAAAGTAAGTAGGGCTAGCATGAAGGCAGAGAACATTTTTATGTGATCATGTTGATAGACCACAATTGAATGAAAAAAGGTTTACCACGTACGTATATCTACCTCATTTCTTCCATTTTCCAAATCACCGGATATCTATCCATTAAGAAATGCATCGGGAAAAGGATAATGATGATGATCATCATCATCATAATCTTACCATTACTGCAATAGTAGTAATAACAGTTCCCCACATACAATGTGCATTTACTGGATATAATGGAAATAGTTTATTATTACGACCACGACATGATAAGGGAATATCGTGTCCTGTTTAAACATAATAATGTAGAATGTTGGAGTCTTTTAGAGGGTACTGCGTTAAAAGCTTGCTGATGTCTGAAGAAAGCATCTTCCAAATTCCCGACAAGACTGGCACTCTTTGACGCTGGTGGTGGGCATTAAGCCACATAAACAAGCTGTTTGAGCCAAAGAATCCGGAGAGTTGTAGATATTTGGCAGGGAAAACAACACCTTTAAATTCCCCGGTTTCTGCTGGCTACGTCCACACAACGTGCTGAAGAGGCTAGGACTGTTATAATGCTTTCCAAAAGTGGAAGGCACATTAAAACGTTGGAGAGAATGAAAGGGGATAAATTTTAACTTTTTCTTTACTGACTTCAAATTTTGAAAAATTGTTCATCCAAATTGGGATAATAAAACAAATGATGTCAAGATTTGTATCTCGTTTATTGGACAATCTCTAAATGTTAGCGTAAAACTGGACCGTATGCGAGTTTTCATTAGGGTAATAGACAAACTAAGTTTTATACACAGTTGGAAGGGAACGGTATAAATGGTAGCAGAAAAACGTCAGTCAGCATCACTTTCTCTATGTTCGTGCATAATGGCAAACTTGGTAATTTTTCCCCATAAAGTTTTCATCTCTTTTAAAAACTTTTCCATTCAAAAGGTTCTTTAAAAATCAGCAGAAAATATTTTCTGAAAAGTTAGACTGTTTAACGAGTTATGCTAGTTTTTCACAGAGTATCACATAAAACTTTTATTCAAGCTGCGTAGGTACTTATTACACCACTTTCCATGCTGAACAGTATCTAAGGAGGAAAAATAGATTCAGTGTTTGAATTTTTGTGCCCAAATCTCAGTCAATAGTTATGCTCCCTTAAAAAACACTTTGCAATAGTACCTTGCCTCCAGCATCGTTTAAATTTCCGCCTTCTTTTTAACTCTACTATTTTCGTACACGCTTGTCCGTTAGATATACGAACCAGATTTTTACTTATCGGCTTTTTGCTCCTAGTTCATATTTCCCCATGGTGATCGGAATGCTCCTAGATCGTGTTGTACGTGAACGAAATTGCCCTGCCAAATTGCCTACTGCTGAAAATTGTTGATGCTACAAAGATGAGTTACTTTAGGAAAGTTCACGTACTCTAACGTTGTATTTTTGGTTAAATTCCATTCTTGATTTTAACAAGTATTTTCTTGTATGTAATTAACCAAGTGTTCTTTTTCTATATGGTTTGGTGTATATTCTCTCGGGACATTAGTCAGTACAACAAGAATTTTGGCTCTTTAAGGATTTTTCAAAGAGAAAGGCAGTCAATATGTTAAGGGAAGGGAGAGCGAGAACGAGGAGACGTGACCACGCCATGAAGGGATTAGAAGTTAAATAGGAATAGGTAGTATTTGTGTGATTAAGACTTACAATGAGTAAGTGTATGAGGAAAATCAGAAAAGGAAAATAAATTGAATCGACGTAATCTTAACTCAAATCAACAACAGAACATGAAGTCAAACAAATCGAACGTGAGAGATGAAGAACAATTTTAATCATATGTGGGGCAAAGGTGATATTAATTATTGTAACCAAAACAATTTAATAGCTTGTGGTTTATCCCACTTATCTTTAACCCTCGCTGGGTGCTCTGTATTATAATCGGTTAGCCATAAAAGTGGGAACACCCATGTAGTGGCACCTTTGGTTACTCCTTAGTCAAAATTTTCCTTAAATTGTGCTACCTTATTTGAAGTCATTTAATTTTTTAAACAATTGAAATACAAGTACAAGTTCATGATAATATGAAAACAAATAATTTGTTTCACATCCTACCATAGATTTAATGAAATTATAGTTTTTAAGAATTAAAAGGAGTGATTTGCAAGGTTTTATATAGATATAAGTAAACGAACAAGGAAGCAGCGCAATTTGGGTATTTAGAAGTACTGTATGATGAGTATGTATTATGTATTTACCTCTAAAATTCTTTGTATACTTACGGTTTGAGCAGATATGTCCTACATGTAGACACCTTTTAGTTGAAAACAAGATAAAGGAGAGTTCTAAAGTAAATGGGAAATATGGTCCAAGAGCAATTCTACCACAGGGAGCAATACACCCAGACCCATTTTTCATCTATGCGTGCACCTTCTTTGTGTTATTATTATTCAAGTAGTTTGCTTTCTTTTCAACAATTTTCCATTAAGCGCTTGAAATTTAATAAAAAACATGAAATCATGTCAAGAAAGTTTTTCTTCAAGTATGGATACAAGATACATGCTAATACCTACCTAATATTAATATTACATCCCCCCATCATGTATACACACTCTGGAAAAAATTTAATTGACAACCAAGAAACGTACCAATAATACTGTTTGATGTCTACATACAACTAGTATTTACGTGGCAGCATAGACCCCAAACAACACAGATTTTTTTATCGTGCTCTTATTTTTATGACAACGGAAAATAAGCAGTTTGTATAGAATAAGGTACCTCCCACTCACTCACTCACATGAAATGATAAGAGTATATACCTGCCAGCGAGTTACCACCACCGAAGAAAAGAGCAATCTTCAATGTACACTTTGTGCATGAGTTTATAGAAATCCCATTATTACGGTGGTGGGACATCATGCTGCCTCAATGGCAGTTCTTAATGTCAACGGGTTTTTTTCCGTTCACTACTATACAGATCGATTCAGGATTTTTCTTTTGCTACTTCCCCATACACAACTATCCTCAGTCCAGGGAGTAAGAACAGAGCCATTACCAAAAGAGCCTAATAACAGTGTTCTACTACGGACAACGAACAAACGTTGATCATAATATGCGGCATGATGGCCACGGCAAGTCTTATTTTTCCCGATTGTTCCTTCATTTAATTCATTGCACTCCATTTACTTAAATTATGTTCAAGTCCACATGGTTTAAGAGGCAAAAACATACTGGGTAGCGGGGGTAAAATATTTTGCCCTGTTGTTTCCTTTCAAGGATAATGAAATCATAGTAGACTCGGTTTTATACAGCAGGAGGTGTGAGTGTGTATAGGCGTAATCTAAAGAAACCCTTTATACGATACGACACACAGCACAAAGAGAATAATAATAAAAGCATTTTCTCTCGCTTTCTCCCTCTGACATGGTCATAAAATCATTCGACAAACTGCAAATCACGCCTGTAAATCGATGAATTATACTACACATAGTGGTAAAAGAAGTGGAGAAAATCGGGATTTCGTTTCTCGACATGTGTTACTACTGCCATGTAAGAGTACGCGTCTTATACACCAAAACAGCATGTATTCAATATAACTTCACACACTACGTTACTACTTTAATATGACAACAGCATTATGCGGCTGGTTCTTGTCAACGAAAAAAATGCCTACTTAGCAAACTCTGTCGACTTTTTCTTTTATTGTAAGACTCTCTTCTATTCTCGGAAAGGATTAGAACCGAGTTTTTAAAGCCTGTGAGAGAATGATTGTAGACTGGTGCTTTATAAGCTGTAAAAAAGCTTTCCCTGTTGTGTGACGTGCTTTATGGTTGAGTAGACCCACGGCTAAGAGTTGTATTACTACTACTACTACTACTACGCTTACCCTGCCTTACAGCTACTGCAACAAAAAAGGTGGCAGGCGCCTTCAGTCTTCATAGAAAATGTCAGCGTATTTACTTATTAATATTACTATTGCATATTTTGTGCCTCGCCTGGTTTGCTAGGTCGAGTACCTACATTATTCATATATAATCTTGTTCTGCTGGTGTTGTTGTTGTTGCTGCTGCTATGCTGCTGCTGCTA
This sequence comes from Callyntrura sp. NNG-2020, assembly GCA_027744055.1. NCBI lineage: Eukaryota > Metazoa > Arthropoda > Collembola > Entomobryomorpha > Paronellidae > Callyntrura > Callyntrura sp. NNG-2020. The sequence continues at coordinate 12,956 of JAHZNE010000942.1, read as the reverse complement.
CTGTTCGTGAAACGGTTATGTAAATTACTCTTTTTTCGTCCTCTGAGACGAACGCTGATGATGATGATGATTAAAAGAATGGCATGGTTTACAGTGGCGGGAGGAAAAACGTGTGGTGTTTTAACCCATTTAAAAATTTAAAAGGACAAAACTATATATTCTACATATTCTAATATGCTGGCAGTATTGTACTTGGTAATGTATTACAACGAAATGAAACGAATTCCTTTTCTGTGAAAGAGGGAGAAAGAAGCCCCTTTGAAAGGGCTTTCAAGGGGAGATGTACTTACTTCTCTAGTAAAAGTTGTTGCTTGCTTGTGCTTACTATAGTAAAATGCATTTTTTTGTGTACAGAATCTAACGAACAAACCGTCTTAACTATTCGCTTCTCCCTTACTTGTTGAGGGAAAAGAACGGCGATTTAAAGGCTTATCCAAAAGGAACGAGCTTCTTGCAAGCAGTCAGAAAAATGAAGAAAAAACTTGCTTTGGAGCCAACGGAAAAACAGAGAAATATGAACTGGAGAGCTGGAACAAATGGGGTAACAAGAAAAGCTTTTTATTACAACTCATTCATTCTCTTCACAAAAAGAAGAAAGTGCAACGTTGGATGGAAATGCCACATGTATAATATAAACATACATAAAATACAAAAATCTATGCTACTGTTATTATAGTATAGTGGGCCACTCAGCAGCGTCACAGTGGCATAACGTTTTGTCCATAATATATGTGTATTGTTACTTACTTCCAGAGGAAAGTCACTACATATAAATTGTCTATTTTCCCCCTCTTTCTCTTTTCACTCTCTCACCCTAAAACACAATTGCTTTGTTTCATTTTCTTGGCGCTTTCCCCATTCTTTAAAAAAGAATCAGCAAAAGAAAATGAATGGAACGCTGCACACTCAGACAGCTTAGTAGTTAACGATACAAGCCAGACTGTTGCTGGCCTGTAAGTGAAGAGAAAAATGGGCTTCCGTATTTGGGCTGATGAAATTTTTTGTTTTTGCTTTCTCTTCCTCTGGAAGAGTGAAAACAATCCCCCGTCTTTTTATTTGCTGACAACATCATCGCTGCTACCCGGATATTATATTGTAGTTACTCGGCAACAGTTTTTATTCATGGATACATAATTTAACCCAGCACACATTTACCTACTTTAATATTACGTATTCATTTCTCTTCTGGGAGGAGGAGGCTGCGGAAATAGTAGTAATTCCTGAACACAACCTTGTAAAACAGCATGTTATACAAACATTTTTTGTTGTTTTCAGATTTTTCCTGTACAGTACATGCTACATGAAATATTCGTTAGGTATTTCATAATGTAGCCAAAGACTATTATCACTTTCATCATTGTAATATCTCATAATCTACTTCCTGCTTTGCGCCAGAGGCTTAGCTGCTGCCATTTCAACAAATGTAACATTTATCGCAGCACCACCTCAAAGTGATATTATCACTTACACGGGGAATATATTTGGTACCTATGTATACGATATACCTACATGTAGCTTTACATATTAGTGTGTGTTTCGTCATTTGTCGCACTGTACAGAGATCCATTTTATGTCATTTTGGCAAACAACTTCAATTTACTTTCGAGCGCAAGAATATCCTTTTCATTCAACTCTCTGCTTAACTCTACCATTTTCAACATTTCCATGTCGTGTCTTCATGTCAGACTAACAAAAAGCCAGCGGACATGTCTATTACAATTTCAGGTACTAACAACGCGGCAGCAGCAGCAGCAGCGGCGGCATGGCAGCAACGGATGTTGATGCATCCTACCACGGTCTTATTTCACTTTTGGGTCTTTTCTAATGGCGGCAATAAATATAATTTAGTTTACTTTTCTCTTTGTGCGTATTGCTGCCTTTGTGCCTAACTTGGCCGTAAAACTGCCGATTTTCCTGTTTTTTCGCTTTCTCACCGTACATTTTGTTTGTTCGTGTGTACGTGGGGTAGAAGAAAGTGATGCTGATCTAGTGTCTCCCCCACCATCTCTCTCACTTTATCTCCCTGTTTATTAGTTGGGGTAGCACGAAGAATAATATGAGAATTGGTACGAAATTTCTCCATGAAATAAAATGAAGAGAAGCGGAGCAAATGGATCACCGGGGATTTTAACTTGATGATGCTCCCGCACGAACGTATAACAAGAAAGGTATAAAAAAGACCTTTTGTGAAATTGAGACAAGCGACTGGAAAGTATTTACTTGAAACCAAACCAAACCACTTTACCACTTTTGCAATCCCGCTTACTATAATAGCAAGGAGCATGTAATCACGTCCAAAAATAGTTTACCCCGTAATACACATTCTACCTGCTAGCGAGTTTTCCTTAGCGCAGATCTAATTTCTTTTCGCCCTGAATCGCCCCCGTATGTCGTTTTAGTATGAACGAGATAGAAAAGTTTCAATTTTAATCCAATAAAAATAACAATAATAACAATTGAAATGAACCAATATCCGTTTTAATAATAATCCACCAATTTAAATGACAAATCATGAACCCACTTTATTTTGTGGCTCCCCAAGGTGACCGTGTAGTAAACGTGGAAAAATAATTTTATATGCTTCATGTTTTACCCTGAAAATAGAACAATGACGACCAAAAGTGATATGCACTTACATCCTTGTCCTTCTTCCCCATCCCACCACCGGTATTCACCGAGGCGGCGTTCATTTTGATACAATTGGGGTGACCTGTGTCCTAAGTATTTCGAAGGATTGAATGAGTGAAATTGAAATATCAGCACATACACTATACACATCAACACTTCATGATACAATCACGCACTGTATATCCCATTTCTAGTAATATGCTCGTACCCTCGTATTTAGAATTAATTTAAAATGCAAAAGCCTATCAATTTTAAGAATTTGCGAATGATTAATGTGCTTGACGTCGATGCAGAGTTAGTTTCGTTTGACACGAGTGCTTGATAAAGTTATTTTAAAAATTACTTCACATTTTACAAAACGTTGATTATCGCACAGTTTGTACTTGGTAACAGGTTTTTCGACTTCTGTCGACATGACTACAAGATGTTCAAAAATTTCCTCCCGATTAGAATGCCGCGTGAAAGAAATTGGAAACTCTGAAAGCATTTTTTTTCAGTCTGGGTGGATTTGTATCTTACATCGCTGATTGTACGAGACAAAGACGAATTTATGTAATTCACAGAAGCACTTTAGACTAAGATCTCGAATGTATTAGTGTTTTCTCGTGTGCTCGCTTGTGAGTTTGATGAAGACGTGTAAAAAGCGAAAGCAATTAGGAAGACAAATAGCCACAACCTAATAACTACACTTCATTTTCGTTTTCCAACAGCATAGCAATTTGACGGAAACACTAGGAAAAAATTAACCAATATTCACACATCAATACAGGGAATACTGCAGTCACGTTGCCCTGTTGTTTTGCCAGAGAAAGACAACTCACGACTCATTCATGATGGGTTGTACTGCTCTGGTGGTAGGGCAACTAGCTCAGACCAGACAAGCCCTACTCACTCACTCAACAGCGGGAGCAGAACGAGAGAGTACGTGTGGCCCTTGGTTTTTGCACACGACCAAACGGCACAGCATTACCAACAGCGCTATTCTACCCAGAAAAAGTACCACGCATCTTGTGTGGCGGTGGAACAAGAACAAGTGTAAGAAGAAGGGGAGAGCAGAGAACCCCAATATTTCTACCCAAATCTAAAGCCATATATTGACTTCAGCTATTGTGCATCTATTCGCTCTTTAGCGGGCATACACACCGTTGTACATTGTTTGCCCCTGCTGTTTAAGAAGATGACGATGACGATAATGCCATTGCCACATTATGAAGAGCTCTCATCTTACATTTAGGCTTATTCCTAAAATCCGAGAACTGGTAACGCGATGAGACCAAAAAAGGATATGAAGCAACCAAGTACATACTTACCTCACGACTCTTCTAGCCGCACACAATCCATAGCTAAAGTAAAGAGCTGTTACAAACTACGCTTGCTTAGAAAAAAATATGGTGAAAGTGATGATAGGATCGCCATACAGTCCTCATCAAGATCGGATAAGAAGAAAAAATGGGTTTTCTTTCTCTCAGGGGCATAAAGTCAGCGGTACATCGTCGTATTTCAAAGGGAGCTTGAAGCATGCAGCAAGCATACGTCGTCGGGAATACAATACAAAGCGAAGGTTCATGTCTGTATTAGTATGCACCCTTTTGAAAAAGATACATTTTATACACGATTTTCGGGGAAACATGTAAACTGCAGAAAAGACATCAAGAATTTCTGTAAGTGTAGAATTTCTGGCTGGTAGTTTTATCAGGACCTGAATTGAAAAGGCCCTTTAAAACCGATGTCACATATTCTATAGATCTCCCCAACAAAATTTCTATAGATATGCACAACCCCTCCCGAGATCCATTTCTCATCTACCCAAAGAATATTTGCCACTTGTTAAGCTTGCTTCCAGGCAGGACTATGAGTTTTTCTCGTTTCACTGTCGCAATGTGCATTTTTGCAAGGATGATTTTCCCTTATACGACAGAACATGTAATAAAAGGAACAATGAAGAACGAAAAAGAAGAATATAAAGAGACAACAATAAAGGAGCATGTAACGTTGAATCTATTCAACATAAAAAGCAGAACGAATTCTTTTTCCGTTTTTATCTACACACATTTTTTTTGCTGCTGGCAAAATACTTGATGAAAGAGCAAAACAACAAAAAAGAGATTTCTAGATTTTTGCATGCCTTTTTAGAATATCTTCCACACAAATCATGACTATGACTTTATCACAGGCAGGGTTTAATAATACACAGAGTAGCAAAAGCAGGAATCGCATAGAAAATGAAAGTGCAGTTATTGCAGTGGAATCCAGCTTTTGAATGTAAATGTGTAGAAGGCAGGCATAATCTTCCATTTTTCTTTAGCTATTTCCTCATCTCAATGTTTCCTGGTTTATCGTTGCTTGTTTCGTTCCTATTGTTGAGTACAATGATGATGATAATAATGACAAAAGGGTTCCAGTGTGGATTCTTATATGTTTAATGATCCTTATGTATGTACGTTTGCTTCTGTAGGTTTACATTGGAGCATTTATTTAGTAGCGCCACAGGAAACAATCCTCTCTTTTTAAAACATACTTTGTGTATAACAACCTTGCCTTTTCACTGGCTTCCTAACAGAATTTTTGTTTATTGCAACTTGTGAGGGATTGATGTAGCTGGAGTAGAAGCGCGGATTCTTGATAATTATGCTGAAGAGAAACAAAAGCAATGGAGTTGATTTCACACGGCGAAGGATGCCAAAATGTAGACCAAGGAATGTGGTTCATGCACATAGTGTGTCTAGTTTAAGAGTCGTCAACAAATACAAAAGAAAGAAGCCGAAGTGGAGTTATTTTAGCATGAGCTGCCTGCAAAATCTTGATCCCTTTATGATGGCTTTACATAAATAAATATAATTTTACTATCGTTCCACCTCGACTCCAATGAATGACCGGAATGCAAAGTTGATAAAGAAAACAAAGTCAAGACCACAGTCAGTCATCACCAGAAAGTTTATGGGTGTTCCATGATGGTTATGAATGCACATATGTATTTAGCATAGCATGTTGCTTCATAGAGCAAATAGGCAAACAAACAAAATTTTATTGGCCGTTTCATCTGTGCGTTGCTATCTCTCTCTCTCTCTCAACTCTGTATGTGTGTGTGTGTCTCCCTCGCTGTTTTTCTTTATTGCTAATAAATTTTTGCCTGGAATGACAGCGAGATACCCCAGTTTATAAAGCAGGTCCCCCACACAGTTTCTACTTTTAATTTATGTCGCTTTTATTGGTAGGTGGCAGTGTATTTTCTTCTTTTCTTCCAACTTTTATGATCCATTCCCTTGCGATAAGTTATTTTCTCTAGAAAGTAAACATTTTCCCTGGCAAAGGCGACAAGGAGAAAATAATATTTTACGTACACGTCTGAAATTGCCTCAATTACATGTGCAGAGGAGTCTTGTTATAGAGGTATAAAAGAGTCAAGATTAATTTTTTATAGGCATTGCATAGATAAAACTAATAAAAAGTCTGGAGTGTGTACGTTTTATGCCTTTTGTTTATGTAGACAATCGCCTTCCCACATCAGACGAAGAATTCCCATACTCGTCATTGTTGTGTGAGCACCTACCTAGTTGTAGTAAACAATGAGAGAAAAAGTTTTTATAGAAATTCGTCTCGGCTCTCGATTCGAAAGAAAAGAAAAAAAATCTGAAAGGGGATTTCCTTTCTCTATAAGGCCAATGAATACTGACTGACAACCGGTCCAAATTTCCTTCCAGGGTCAAGTGATGACACACAGTGCAGTAGCAGTCTACAGAACACATTGCAGTAGGTATGGCATGCCAAAATTTCCAAGTAGCAAATAGTTGTCTCCAGAATCCGAAATCTCAGTCCATCTGCCAGGTTCCGTTCATATTCACCCTGACGTTTAAATGTAGAAGAGACAAGTATTTTTGTAGCACGTTCGATTGTGTAATATGGATAGACTTGTCTGTGTTCTTATTATGTGCACTTCTTTCTCATTCTGCGTCCAATTGGAAGTCAATAGCTTCACTTGCATCATCATCAGTTCTAGCATCAGTATATCTTCCCTATTAATATTTTGTTTGTGGTGGGTATAAGGACAAGATAAAAAGGAATGAGACGTGAAGAATAGAATAATAAAGTAAGAACCGTGTGTTTTATGCGACATACAAACCGACAATACGTAACGTCATCATCATTCATATGAAAATAAAAACGTACGAGAGGAAAATGAGAATTTCTCAAGTGTCCTTGTTTTTCGATGAAAAATATACTTTTTTTAGGCTTTTGTAAGTAGGAAAAGTGAAGACTTGGGTTTACTTATATGAAACCCAAAAATTGCACAAATTCGATTTTTCCTTTTCCTTTTTTCATATTTCTATGAAAAGGGAAAGGGTCGGTGACTAAAATACTCGGCACGTTCACAAAAATGGCCTTGCAATTTGAAGACGATTTGTCTAGAATTTGAAAAAGTCAAAAGGAGTAAATATAGTAATAATTTTCTACTCTCTGGGATACATACTGGTCTGCGTGATGAAGTAAGATGAAGCGAAAGACAAATTGCTTTGGTTACTTGTTTGTTTTTCATGCTCTACGCGGTAACGTGACCAGAAAGCAAAATCTGTAGCGAGCCAGAATAGAAATGGAATATTTTTGATGAAATCATCATAGTTGTCGCCACTTGTCACACACGGACACATATATACACACTCACACACTTAATGAAGGGCACGGTGGAACAAAGATAAAGGTTACTTGAGTATGTATACACACTACTACAGCATTGCAGAAGAGAACGCCATTTTTATTTAATATAACTTTTCATATTGCAGCTTTCGTGATACAAAGAAGCCCTCAAAATTAAAAAAATATACAACAAAAATGGAGACATTGATTGTAAATTTAGAATTCTCTCAACCTAACTTGCGAAATTGAAGCTACTTTAGTTTTTCTCATTTTCTTCTATTATGATTGTATGGCACTTTCTTCATTAAGCAGCTTTTGTATTCGTTAAGAGCCTCCTTCTCAATGAGAAAACAAAAGGCCTACGAAACTGGAAAGCGTATGAATTACACAATTCCACTTTGCAGAGAGATAAATTATTATTGAAGTGCTTTCATTTCGTCCTTAAAAACTTGGTAGTGCTGCTGCTTGAATGAAAAAAAGCGGTAGAAAATATGAAATTTGTGTACCTACATCAATTTGTGTAACGTTTTTTTTTGTAACTTCCATTGTTTTCAATTGCGAGTGCTCTCACTCATGTCAGTAATACTTCCTTGAAGAAAATGAATACTCTCCTTCTACGGAAAGAGCGAAAAAGCAGGAGAAGCAAGCGCCAATTCTCTTTGAACATCCAGCTGGCATTTCAAGTGGAAAAGATGAAATAGAAGATAAAAAAAGAAAGTAAAAGCAAATTGTTCAACGATAACTATAACTACCTACACATACGCCACTACCATGTTAGTATTACTTTGGACCTACTTTCTGCTGGTGAAGTGCAGCCACTTTGTAAGAAAAAGAGAAGAAAAAAACGAAAGTTTCAAATAAATAAGTACTCCGTTATATTTTCCTTTCGTTGCTTTTGGTACTTGACAGGAGAGGAAAATTACTTGAAACTGTAGAAAGTATGAAGTCATGTTAGTCATGTAGTCTTATTGCCTTGAGCACAAAGAGCGTTGGATGCTACATTGTCTTGCCTGATTTCCACAGTCCACTGAAGTCCTACAAAAGTACGTTTTTATTGTGAGATTGGGAGAGAAAAGGAAGGAGGTTGAAGGGAACATGTGACTTTTACTCGGTTGAATAAGTAAAGTACAAGACATTCATGTAGATTCCTGATTTCTGTAATTGCCTTAGTGGTAGTAACAGATGTACTGGGGATGGCAGTATACTCTAGGTGAGCCTTTGACTTCTGGCTAACTATTATCGTTACAACGACATTCTAACGACGGAGAAACGACCTTAGAAAAGTTAGGTAGTCTGCACGACCATTGACAACGATATAGGGGACACCATACAAATGTCGTTTTATGTTAAAATAACATTAGTTCTGAAATAATCGGTCTTGTTCTTGTTCAACAGTGTTTAAAGATTGAACTGGGGTTCAGTAGTTGAGATAGGAAGAAAAGAAAGTGAGGTTAAACTAGGTTACGGCTATTATCGTATGAGGGGAAAATGCATTGACTCGGTTACTGTTATTAGTAGTGCTGGAATTAGTTGTGCCATTTTTATGTTGGGTGGACTAGGTAGCCGTAGACATGTAGTCATATAGTATGTAAACAGAGTGGAGAAACTTCTCAAGGCGAAAGAAGGTATGTGCCGTTTTTATGGCAAAAGTAATAAAGATATCCCATTCGTAAGTAAATATTAGTAAGTAATATGAACTTAAACATGCTCGGAATGCAAACGGAAAACCCGTAGTCTCAATGTGGCTCATTATAGTGTTGTTGTTATTGTTCTTGCTGAAGAAAGTGTGCTCATGTAAAATTAAAAAGTTGTTACTAAAAAAACTTTTTAAATGCTTAATTTGAAGAATTATTGTACTACAAATATTAACGGGTAACTTAACGTTATAAATATTCCTCATTCAATTTATACTTCAAAAGTTTCTTCTAAATTAAGTTATTGAATTGCTTGTACTTTTAAAGATCAAAACAGGCAAAATTTGATTTTCTCTTCAACCTAAAATCTTACAAAAACAGTGAGAATTAGGATTGAGAATCACTAGACTGCTTCTTCGTATAGGACCGAACAATATATTTGGTATAGGAATTTGTTAAGTATCAGTTCTTAAAGTATTTTTTCCTATGAAATCTTGCAATAAATGACACCTGCCGTAAAGCACATAAAACTGCTTAAGGGGAACGGATGATATGTATGATACTTTCTCCAAGGAACACATAAATTTGAAAAATAGTCATAAAATAGTATGCTTTAGATTCAGAAGATTCCCGACCGAAAATAAATAAGTTATTGTAAACCCTACCGGAATTTTTTGCTGGATTACATCCCTACCCGTTTAATTTGGTTGAATTTATCACCAATAACGCTTCCGCTTTGGAGCATAACCCGTACCATTCGCCAGCCAAATTAAATATTAATATATAAAGCAGAACCAACAAAACGGTACAAACAAAACCGTTCATGCATGATACATACGTACAACTTTCCCAAGTCTATTTGGCTGTAAGGAGCAAGGTTACTTGCGTCGTTTCCTCTGCTACATTAGGCACACACAGCTACCCAAACAACGGAAGTTATTCTATTTTGAGCATTGGCGTAATTAGGTTAGAAATCTGTGCAAAGCAAGCTTTAGCTTCCAAAAAATGACAGAATTACTCCCCGGTAAAATTCTAAACTACTAGTCTATCTCCCCCATTTTACGTAACAAAACATGTACACTGCTCGGTAGTCAGCACAACCCCGGATACATAATACGCTCGAAATCACATTGTACCATACATAATATTTGTGAACTTGCTGGATTTCACAATACTATTGCTATTGTTACTACATTTTATTGGTAAACGCAAAACGGCACGACTTGGAGCGGCATTATGCCTATTGCCGCCACCACCACCACTGCCACTACTACCAGCGGTTATTACACAGGCATTAAACAAACGCGCCGAGCAGAGCTGTATGTAGGATAAAATTTTACGCAACACCACACAACAGCTCAGCATGATATATACAGGAGAAACGCTGTCATCCGGCGCACAACGTTCTCCTCTATTTATCCAATTCATTATTACACTTTCATATTCTGCCACACACGATAATTTATGCAAATATTTTTTCTACCGTGTACCAACATTTTGCTTAATTATGGCACACCTATAGCAGTGCAGGGCTACTTTCATATTTTTCCCTATGGCAGTTGAAGGTTTATACGCGGGGACTGGAGTTCACTAGGAAACAAATCAGGGTTTAACATAAAACTGTACTGGAAGCGCTTACACGCTGTGGAAACGAAGGAAGGAATGTGAGAATAAAGCCGCAGTAATACCAAGTAGCAGAGTACGTAATAAAATCTTAAATGCTTTATTTTATGGTTGTTTTGTCCTTCGTGCTCACATTTTAGTGTGGGTAGACGTGCGCACAACACTATTTTGCATACAATTATGGTAGATTCTTATAAACAGAGTACCGCTCGTCATCCAAAGGAGCGTCGTGTGTGTGTATGTGTGTGTGTATAAACGAGGAACCGCGGGAAGTCATTAATAATGTGTGTGCGAAAAAGGTTAACCAGGCCAGATAAGAAAATCACTACACTTTACGAAGAGAAATTTAGTGTTATTATTTATTACATGTAAAAGATACTCTCTACCCTAAAGGATACTTTACTATTTATCTATTCGCAATTTGCACTAAAAGTAGCATTATGTAAGCTATTCCGAAACATCATCAAGTTTTTCCTTGTTCTGACACAACAAGAGCGATACGTTAGCAAGGGGGATTGTGATCAGGCTACGTACTTGCGACGTTGTTTTCAACAGTTTTCACCATCGTCATGTTGTAATAGCGCAAAGGAGAAACAAGAGCAGAATAACGACAGAAGATAAAAGTGGAACTATATCATTAATGTTACTCTGCTGACTGCACATAATAATTTTACTATTAAGAGCGAGCAACCTTGCATTATAGACGCTTTGATTATAATGCATATGGTTAACTGCTTTCGCCCGTGCGCTTTCTCCTCCTTAAACGACCTAGCGGCCTGCAAATGATCAAGGAAATGAAGCGTTGATGTGATATGTTGGCATAATTTTGGCAGGTCGGCCTGTCTAAAAAAGGTTAATACCATAGAGATATTTTTTCTACGAAAAATCATTTTCTTCTCTGTTTGAAGCCTGTTTTGCAAGTTTGACCCTATCACGTAATATTATTATTGTGTTAGATAAATAACCAAATGTTGAAAGTAGAAAACTGTAAATTGGATGCGGAATGCCTCAGTACAAAAAATGTAGGAACTGAGATTCCAGCTGGGCGTCGTTAACTTTCCATTTTTTGTATACATCAACTTATAACGAGCCGAAAGTACAATAGCCAATAGCAAACAAAAAAAAATACGCGCGACTAAAATGAAGTGGTTTTCCATGAGCATCCGGTTTTGTTGCCACTCATGCAAATAATACTCCCGTCATCATCACGAATCGTGATGATAAAAGTAATAATAATAAGAGAGTGTAGACGCACAGTCTGAAAATAATAATATAACCATTGATATACACGTTTGGCATATAACAAACAAGAAAATGTGCTGAGAAAAATACGTTTTGGTTTTAGCATCAAAAGCGCATTTTTCCAGAACAGCAAACACCGCCGCGCCCGTTGTACCTGCAAAGTAGTCATTTAAAAAGTAGATATATTCATGGTATATCTAGGCTACATCACACGGTTGCTACTATTATTATTACTGTTTTCGAATACATCTTGTATGAAGAATCTTTGTGCTCTTTTTTCGTTCTTGTTTCGTATCTTATACACCAACCGGACAATGTTCTCCTCCATATTTTTACAAGCCTGCCCCACCATCCACTTTCTCCAGCACGAGGAAAAAATAGAAAGACCACGCCACGCTCTAGGGCTTTAACGGAATTCCGCTACCGAGCGCAAGCAACTACAACAAACAAGCCAACAACAATTGCAAAATGCACGACGCTAACAGCGAGCAATGTAAAGTTACATAAAATGAAGACAGGGAAACTATAAGAGAGGCTTTGAAATATCTGCAAAGATAATAATAAGGTTGTACGTTTCCAGCAAACGCAACCGTTATAATAGATCGTTACGATCTTCCTTATATGTTATTGTTGTCTGGCTGCGTTCCACTAAACAACCAAACAACAAATAGTTTTTCATTTCGTATGATCATTCCGTCAACGTGTCATGAAACATAAATGTGTTGAAATAGTACTACCAAGAGACCAAACGAACTGCCTGTGAATCTAGTCTTCTATATATCTTACGCGTATATCAACCAAAGAAGATCTGTCCACTGGATGATGGAAATTGTCCACTGGACAAAAGTGGAAATGTCCACTTTCTGCGCTGGACAAAAGTGGACAAAAGTGGACAACTCTGCTTGGGGCAATATGATACATGAAATTGTATACATGTGCATGCCGTACTGCATGCACATGTACAGTAAACTACATAAAAGCAAACTTTAGTTTGACTACTTCTCGGAAGGAACAGTTTTCCGTCGGTGTTCAGGACCACTCATTCGGTATTTATTTAATTTATATTTTTAAGTCATCACAGACTGGATAAGTTTTGTGTGATTCCAGCACTTTTTATTTTATTTACTCCCAGAAGACTCACATCATGCCAGGAAAGATGGAATGTGGAATTGACGATGAGGATGCAATACTTACTTG